>CM022705.1:72199511-72342011 GCA_012295165.1 Asparagus setaceus | reverse complement strand
CTTTAGATTTGTGCTATCAAGAAGCCCACAAATCTCAAAGATGGGCCTCATATCTTTCATGGATCCCAAGGCATATCTAATGGAGAAAAAGTTAGGAGGATGGATTTCCTTATCCACTTAAGTGGATTCTAGTTCACTTCTATATATATATATATATATATATATATATATATATATATATATATATATATATATATATATATAGAAAAGTTGGTGCACCACTATTCATTATGAACTTAAGTTCATAATGAATAGTGGTGTACCAACTTTTTATCCACTCATCTTGCCTTGAGATTTGTGATGCACAAATCTCAAAGTGGGCTTTATATCTTTCACGGATCCCAAAACAAGATGAGTGGTTAGAAAAGTTGGTGCACCACTATTCATTATGAACTTAAGTTCATAGAGCCTTGCTCTCTCTCTCTCTCTCTCTCTCTATATATATATATATATATATATATATATATATATATATATATATATACATACAAGAACTACAAGCTTACAGAAAACATAAACCATGTCCATCTTAAGAAAACTACACTTAGACACTATTTGATGTTCCTAAATAACTAAAACTGTGCGCGCGCGTTAGAACTGTGCATATGATGCCAATTAATACAAAACATAAGAAGCATCAGCACATGCATTAGCCATGGACATGGCACATACAAGCACTATGCAATTGAGTAGGAGAGACAGACAAAAAGCTACATACAAGAGAAGCTATATAATAAATAGAGAATACATATTACATATTTGTAAGAAATGCACATCATGTTTGTAAGAGAACATGTTTGGGAAAACACAGGGCAAAGGTGTCCTAACAGTGTATTGTCCTGCACGGGCATAACTTTTGGATAAAAGTGCCCATGATACATAGTGCAAAACTGTCAACTAACTACATGCAGAATTCAGGGCATCTTCATTAATGACTAAATATTTGTAAATCTGCCATATCAATGTTATAGAGAAACAGACACAAAAAGGAATATATATATATATATATATATATATATATATATATATATATATATATATATATATATATATATATATATATATATATATATATATATATTAGCCTATTCAGGCTATAAAAGGATCCCTGGATCCTCTTGGCTGTTGAAAAAATACCAATCTGGATGTATTGTACGCTAAATATGGAAATAACGAATACCAAACCATCCAACATATAAAAATGGAGAGTTAATGAAAGTTACTTCAGCAAATTTATTACATGCATGTACCGGCATTATATGCATGTACCAGCAATTATTTATATGCATGTATCAGCTTATTCATATGCTGGAATTTGTAAGAAACCAATTGTAGAATCCTTGGACTATAATAAGATCAGCAGAGTCCGTCAGCAATTCCACAGTGAAGACATGGTCAAGTTCTCCAACACTGTAGGCCTTGTTCTGGTCTTCGTAATGCTCAGCAGTCTCTTTGCTTCTCATGAATGTAAGTATCAAAGAAATTCCTTCCTTATCTTTCATTCAGTTTAGAAATATACATTGTGTTTTTGTGCATCTTACTTTGCCAGATCTCTTCAGTTTACAAATAAAAATAAGCAATTTCCTTGAAATGTTTGTATATACATCTGCCAGAGATAATGCAGGTTAAAATAAAAAATATTGAGCAATTTTTAACCCTGTCATTCAAGTGAGAAAATGAACAATTTCCTGCAGTGTATTCATGTGCATCTTACTGAAATAAAAACCAAGTAAAAAATGAATTTTTAACTTGTTAAATGAACTAAACTAGTTCCAATATTTTTCTTTTATAAAATACAAAGCAAACAACTTATTTAATATTTCAGATAAAGGAAACAGAATGTTCTCTGTGCTGATGTGTTCTTATACTAACTACTGATAGTAGTTCTTAGTGAATGTTTTCCACTAAAATTTTTAATCCTTGCAGGCAGGGATGTGCTCGGGAAAGCCAATGAGAATGGCATTGGGGTGGATTCAGATGTCTGCATTCAGTTGCCATGTCCTAAAGATCCACCTCTTTGTTGGTGCTGCCGATCAACTCGTAATTGCTTCCTATATGGGGAGGACAAGAAAACTTGTGAAAAGGTGTGCCCTGTCTAGGTCTCGTGTCTGATTGTTGGGAAAATAAGCTGGAATTCAGTATTCAAGGCACATGTATTTGTCTTGTGTTCATGAGGATATCTTTCTATGACATGGAACGGTATCAAAATTTGCGATTAATGTATCACCAAAAGACTTTTGTTGTCTCTAAATTTATGAGATACCTCTATCGGACTTTTTATTAGAGATTTATTCTTCTACAACCAGATAATTTTTCGTGTTTTTGCTTCCAAGTTATAGATTATTTCCTAACGATGAAGTCTAGCATAGGTCATGAAAAGAGGGTTAATTCCTGCAATAAAGCCTAAGTCAGGTGGTGGCAAATTATGTTGCCGCATTATATGCCAGCAAATAAATGACTTGTACAACAAGAACAAGAACAAGAACAGCAACAATGAACACTTTACCCCCAACCATTCCTTATAGTTATTCCAAATATCATTCCTTATAGTTATTCCAACAAAGAGGAGCTAGAACCGTGATAAACCAAGATTTTAAAGCTGTCTTAACATAAAATATCAGTCACTTTTATTTTTTTTCAAGGTTTGTGATTGGATAAGCATAATGAACAAGATCACAATGTGGTTTAAGAAGTGCAAGGGAAAATGGAAGTTATCTTTGAATCACTATCAATTATTTCCGTCTAAAGAACAGAACTAGATATCCTATCAAGTCAAACTCCCCACGCCTTGTAATAATCACCAAATATCTTCTCCATTAATCCAATTATTAGGAAAAAAACAATCAAGGACCCAAAAAAAAAAGAACAACAGATGTTCAACAGCCAGTTCCTAACGTACGAAGTTAATCCAAGAAACAATTCCATCGAATGAGCTAAGTTTCATGCCAGTTTCTGTAAAAGCACCCGATAATCTACCTCAATCCAAACAA
The DNA here is from genome assembly GCA_012295165.1 of Asparagus setaceus. Lineage (NCBI taxonomy): Eukaryota > Viridiplantae > Streptophyta > Magnoliopsida > Asparagales > Asparagaceae > Asparagus > Asparagus setaceus. The sequence goes on along the minus strand of CM022705.1, from coordinate 72,339,021 downwards.
CAATATTCTAATATGCATTCACAGATTGCGTGCCTTTTTCATGCATCGAAACATGGATTCATGCTGCAGTATTTATTTTGAATTCTGCTTTAAATTCATATATCTGGTGGCATTTGAACATTAAAATCCCTCCCACTGCACCGCATCTCAGAGGACCGCAACATTTTTTCCATTATTAAAACATAATTAACAAAATTATCCTCTACGAATCAAATTATACCCAAAATTCAAAGAATTTATTACCTTTCTTGGCCAGCGGTGTCCCAAATCTGGGCCTTGACGGTCTTGTGATCAATCGCGAGGGTTCGAGTCTGAAACTCAACCCCAATGGTGGCTTTCGAATCCAAACTGAACTCGTTTCTCGAGAATCGAGCCAAGAGCTGCGATTTCCCCACCGCCGAGTCCCCGATCAGCACCACCTTGAACACGTAATCAATCCTCTGGCTGAATTCGCCGTGCAAATTCGCCATCGAGTATAAGATCACAGAAACCCTAACAGAATTCTCGAGGGAGTTTAGATCGGATCGGGGGAGATTGATGAGGGTCGGATCATCGTGAGATCTCCCTCGATCTCTCACTCTCTGTGGATTATTGTATTATTTCTGATTGAAGCCCTAATAAATTGCAACTGAAAATTTTGGGTTTTTTTAAAAAGGTTGGAAGGGGATCAAGAAAATGAGATAATTAAATGGGGAAGGAAGTCAGCAGCTTCCATTATCAACGTCTCATGGCGGGCATGAACAATAGGAACCGAGCGGCCGGCAAAACAAAGATGCTGGATATTTGTTTAGCCACCCCCCAACATAAAAGAATTTGTTTCCAGTCCAACCCGTAAAGTAGTTTTACATGCAAGTCGTGTTAAATATTTAACCTCAGACCTTAAAAAACCAACCTTTATGTTGCAACCAAATGACATGAGTTGCGAGCAATTTGATCATGTCATCATATATTTACTCAGCTTCTTCAATGCAATAGAATTTGCATTACTACCTCCCTCTAATGTGCAGGCGGTAAAGTATTAGTGCAGAAAAAATCGTCAACCAAACAACCTTTTGTAGTAACAAGACTTCAAAGCTGTAAAAATACCTATATGACCAACATAATCTAAAATCTTATAGCGAAAAAAATAACGGATTTCTTCTATTTTTAATTTAAAAGCAAAACCTTAAATTCACTGTTCATGCTACATTAAACAGCATCCATGATAGAGTACAAGCCAGAATATTAAACCCCCTCTTTATTGGGGGAGAAATCGGGCCCAATCTAGAGTTGATGGACCTTAAACAGAAGCTAGGAATTAATTTTAACCCAAAAGCTATAGCTGTTAGGTATTGGGCCAAACTCCTATTTAAACTCATCACTCTTTCTTATCTTATCTGATGTGGGACTATATTCACATATCACCACTTCACTCGTGGGCTAACTAGACAGACTACCAAACATCCGCAGGATCTTTCACCACTTCACTCATGGTGGCTAATCAGGCTTCACAACGGACTTTTAACTTTTTTTTTTTTTTTTTTAATTACTTGGACCATAACCTTAGCTTTGATACTATTTGTTGGTGGAGAAATCGGGCTCAATCTAGAATTGATGGGCCCTAAACAGAAGCTAGGAATCAATTTTAATCAAAAAGCTATAGCTATTAGGTATTGGCCCAAACTCCTATTTAAACTCATCACTCTTTCTTATCTTATCCGATGTGGGACTATACTCACATATTAATCACATCAACACTCTTCAAGCAGTGATAAAATTTTAAACCTTAATCACCAGACATGCTACAGTAGTTTTGAAACTTAATATCAGCAACAATGTGCGGGCTTAATACTAGTACATAATTTAGTAGTAGAATCATAGAATGTCAATTGTTCATCTTTTCTATGAACTGTACATTGACAACAGCTAGTCAAGTGCAAAAATGATGATCAGGTGTTACACATTCTTCATAAAATGGCAATTTTTTTAATGATTTACTGTCAATGAAGACTCATTATAATCTCTGCTGCATAAATGGTTTCGTAAACAATTATTATGTAGACCAAGATAACTACTTAATTGGCTTATATAAATATCTGACAATATTTCCCTTGTTCATACATGGGTAGCTCTTCATGGTCATTCACAAGATTATCTGGTGCTAAACAAAAAATTGATAAAAATAAGCCTCAAGTAGGCCATTTATCATTGGTGCACCATCATAAACAAGTAAAATATATAAATGTATTATGCAGCATTTCCTTCCTAGTAGAATCTGGTTGGTCCCTTTTGCGGAGAACACTTTGTTGTTTTCTAAGTTCTTCAGCTCAGCAGAGATTACGGTAATGCTATAATATCTGAAATTTCAAAAATAAAAAATAAAAAAATAAAAGGGGTCAGAAAAAGATATTGATATGGATCTACGTACACAAAAGGTAAAAAGCTAACAACAATGAAAATAATTGCGAAAAGTTGCAAGAAGTCCGCGTTTTCTACTTCAAAAGGATATCATGAAGAAAAAGGGTATAACTGACAGAGCCCTTGCCCTTGTAACGCATGATTGATCCCCAAATTCAATGCAAATCAAGTATCAGGGAATGAATACTACAGAAGTGAATCAAGAAAAGTACCGAGATGATATTGAGGATCTAAACCCATCTCTTCTGTGAAGCCACACAACTAGATTCCTGCGGAGACTGTCTTCTAGTTCTCTTTGAGTCAGCACTAGCAGAAACCAAGCGCCTAGGCCTCAACGCCCCAATAGAATCAGCTCTCGAGACAATGTGACTAGCTTTAACAGGACTCACAGATCGGTGCTTCAGGCGTTTGTTGGTCGGTAAGTTAGAATATCCCAGAGACTTCGCTGATGGTTGAGAATCACTCTTAACTGAAACTTGAGGTTGCCGATCATTTTGATGAACTGGAGTGTCAGAATCCGAAGATGATGGGCTAGAGCTGCTCATGTCATAGAGAATATTAGTGGTCATTGCTGGAGTTGTTTTGTTTTCTGTGTTTGATGCAGTCGAAGGTCTTCGTTCTCTCATCAGCTGGATGACCTGCACTCGATAAAAAGGATGGAACTAAGAACCATGCATAGATGTGAATTTTTTTATAGGGTTAATTGCACATAGACCTCCTGTAGTATTGTTGTTTTGAACTTACTACCCTTGTAGTATTATTGCAGCCTTTACCCGTGTTGAAATTTTGACAGATACTGCCCATGCGTGAAATTAGTGAATCTAAGGGCAAAAGAGTTAAGAAAACTTTAACCCGGGGGTCTATCTGAAACCATGAAGCTATAGAATAGTAAGTTCATGTGGGACTAAAAAAAAGACTTTTTTGGTCCCACATCGGAAAACTGAAGGAAAGTTCTCAATTAATTCCCTTTAAATAGGGAGTTAAACCTAGGATTTGTGGTGTGGAGAAAAGTGAAGAAAAAGGAAGAAAAAGCTAGGGCTTTTTTGGCGGCGGCTAGAGAGAGAAAAAGAGAAAGCTTGGAGAGATTCTACAAGAGAGAGGTCAATTTCTCTTGGGTAAAAATTAAAGTTTTTTCTTTGGGACGAGCTTGTGGATTGTACAAGTCGTCGGTGTTCTTTATAGTCAAATCTCCCTCACCCTCCCCGTGGACGTAGGCAATTTTGCCGAACCACGAAATCTCGTGGTCTTTACTATTTTCTTTGTGTATTTGCTATTGTTTGTAGGTTCCCTTGATTCAAATTCTAGATCGTTGAGAGGAAGAGTAGATATCTCACTTTGTTGGGATATTTTACTTTCTATTCTTGTTTCCTTCGTGAGACGGGAATATCAAAGCCTTCTCTCGTGATATCGCTCACGGCATGCTGACCCCGCGATCCCAACAATTGGTATCGGTATCATTCATTGGAAGTGGTGTAGCTTCTGGTTTGAGGTGGTGCTCGGTAATTTCTGAGAGAAACGGGTTTATTAATACAAACGGAGAATGGCGTCTACCAGTAAATCGGTCAAAGTAAGAAAATTCGAGATTGAAAAGTTCAATGGGAAGAATGATTTTTCCTATTGGAGGATGCGATGAAAACTCACCGATTTCGCAAAAATTGCACAAGGCTTTACCGAAAAGAGAAGAAGCACAAGGATATGTCCGATGAGGATTGGGAGGAGCTGGATCTCGGAAGCACGCCGATTATCCTATGCCTTGAAAGGGATGTAGCTTTCTTAGTAGATGGAGAGGAAAGCATGGGCGTGTGGAAGAAGTTAGAAAGTACCTTCATGACGAAGAGTCTAACGAACCGGATCTATTTAAAATCTAAATTGTATACTTGCAAGATGGAGGAGGGCTCATCAATCCGGAATACATCAACTAGTTTGATAGGATCATATCGGACTTGAAAGACATAGATGTGAAAGTTGTAGATGAGGATCAGCGCTTCTACTACTGCCTCTCGTCAAGTCTTATGAGAACCCGTGCAAACACCGATGCTTGTAGGAGACAATTTGAAGATGGATGAGATTAGAACGGCGCTTCTAGCGGATGACCTTCGGAAGATTGTAACCAGTGACATGACTACTGGTGGTAACAAAAAACAAGCGCAGGGATTGTTTGCTAGAGAAAGGAGCAATGAGCGAGGAAAAGGCAAGGGAGGAAAGTCTAGATCTAAATCGAGACCTATTGCGGGAAAATCGTATTTCAAATGCGGTGAAGTTGGGCATTTCAAGGTCGACTGTCCAAATAAGAGAGTAGGTGGAAAGAAGAACAACAAGACTGAGAGAAGAGAGGGCAAGGAAGAGGCGAAGCACGCTTCGTGAGGAAGGGAGGGATAAGGAGTGCTATGTCGTCCACGGTGGCGAGGATATCTCAGGGAAGTGGATACTTGATTCTGGTTGCTCTTACCATATGTGTCCAAATAGGAAGTGGTTTACTACCTACAGAGGCATTGATGGTGGAACCGTATTGATGGGGAACAACCATGCTTGTAAAACGGTGGGGCTAGGTAATATCAAAATCAAGATGCATGATGGAGTGGTTCGAACCTTGACGGATGTGAGGCATGTTCCCGACTTGCGGAAGAATCTTATCTCGGTCGGTGCATTGGACTCGGCGGTTGCAAAATTGTTACGAAAACGGAGTAAAGAAGGTTGTTCGGGTTCCCTTATAGTGATGAAGGGTATTCGCCACGGTAATTTATATACTCTCTCGAATCTGACGGTGGCGGGAGATCACGTGGTTAGGCTGAAGGAAGTGGTGGAGACCCATGTGAGCACACACAATTATAGCATAGGCGGCTTGGGCATATGTCGAGAAGGGTCTAGTTCGCTTGGTAAAGAGGGTCTCACAAGAATCAAGGAACCCAAAGATGGATTTTTGCGAGGATTGTGTGTATGGAAAGTCACACGTGGTTCGGCCGAGAAGCAAGTCTAAGAGCGAGGGATACTAGATTATGTGCACACGGATGTTTGGGGTCCGCCGCACCACTTCTAAGGGTGGTTCCGATATTATGTCATGTTCATAGATGACTATTCGAGGTATGCTTGGATTTACTTTCAAGCATAAGAATGAGGTGTTCGAGACATTCAAGAAGTGGAGAGCAATGGTTGAGAACGAACGAAAAGAAATTGAAGACACCGAGATCCGATAACCGCATGCAGTATACGATGGTGCTTTCAAGGAGTTCTCACATCGAGGGAATTGTTCGACATCGACAACAGTCAACACCACGCCAGAATGGGGTCGCAGAGAGATCGAACCGAACATTGCGGAGAAAGCAATGAGTATGCGATCATACTGGATTGGGCAACGAATTGTGGGCGGTGGCTACTGACTTGTTACATTGTGAACCGCTCACCACATTCGATATTGATGGTGATACACCCTATGTGGTGTGGTCGTGGGAGCATGCGATTATGATAGGCTCGTAATTTTCGGATGTACCGCCTACTATCACGCCAATGAGGGAAAGCTTGACGCGAGGGCCAAGAAGGCAATATTCTTGGGATATGCGAAGGGCGTAAAGGCTATCGCCTTTGGTGTATGGAAGATTCAAGTTCGTGATCGCCAGGATGTTACCTTTGATGAGAAATCCATGATTGCTAGGGCTTCAAGGATGATGGTGTTAGGACCGATGAGACTTCTAAGTCTCGTGTTATTGAAATAGAACCTAAAGACCAACCAGATTCTAGTCGTGTTCAAGTGGAAAGTCGTAGATGATGAGCTTGAGCAGAGGAGGTTCAGCAGAGAATACACGTGCACTACAACAATAGCGTACCGAGGATAGTTTGGCTTTCACTAGGCCAAGGCGAGCATACAAGCAGTACGTAAATCACCGATCAACCCCTGAAGCACTATGGGAAGGTTAATTTGGTTGAATACGCACTCTCGGTGGAGGAGGACGAGCCGGTCTCCTCTAAGGAAGCTATTCGGGACAAGGATAGTGAGAGTTGGTTGGCTGCAATGGAGGAAGAGATGGAATCTCTTCGGAAGAACCAAACATGGGAGGTGGTCCCATTGCCCTTAGGAAGAAAAGCTATTGGTTGTAAGTGGGTGTATAAAAGAAAGGAAGATCTTTCCGAGCTCGGCAGTACAAGGTACAAGGCGAGGCTAGTGGCTAAGGGTTTTGCACAAAGAGAGGGTGTGGATTACAATGAGATCTTTTCTCCGGTGGTGAAACACACCTCTATTCGGGTGCTATTGAGTATTGTTGCTCATGGTGATCTTGAGCTGGAACAACTCGATGTTAAAACGGCTTTCTTGCACGGAGACTTGGATGAAGAGATCTACATGCATCAACCTGAGGGCTACAAGGTTGAGGACAAGGAGGATCATGTGTGTCGTTTGAAGAAGTCACCGTATGGATTGAAGCAATCTCCCAAACTGATGGTACAAGCGATTTGACTCCTTCATGCTGAAGCATGGGTTTTCCCGAAGCGACTATGATTGTTGCGTTTACATTCGGAAGCTTCGTGGAGGTAATTATATTTATCTTCTTTTGTATGTGGATGACATGCTTATTGCTTCTAAGAGCAGGGTGGAGATAGATAGGTGAAATCTCAACTTGGTGAAGAGTTCGAGATGAAGGACATGGGCCGCTAGGAAAATACCGATATGGAGATTAGAAGAGAGCGCGAACCGACGATTGTTCTTGAGTCAAGGGCTACATAGAGCGGGTGATCCCGTGGAGGGTGAATGTAGCGTACCATGTATAGTGGCTATGGATTGGCCTCGGTTTGACTAATGGAGATCTTTCTAGTAATGTTCGCGGTGTTCTTCTAGTGTTCGTCCAAAATTTGAGGTTTATCAAATGATGTACGAGGTGGAGAATTGTGAACACGTGGGAAAGAAGTCTTTTTTTTAGTCCCACATCGGAAAACTGAAGGAAAGTTCTCAATTAATTCCCTTTAAATAGGGAGTTAAACCTAGGATTTGTGGTGTGGAGAAAAGTGAAGAAAAAGGGAGAAAAAGCTAGGGCTTTTTTGGCGGCGGCTAGAGAGAGAAAAAGAGAAAGCTTGGAGAGATTCTACAAGAGAGAGGTCAATTTCTCTTGGGTAAAAATCAAAGTTTTTTCTTTGGGACGAGCTTGTGGATTGTACAAGTCGCGGTGTTCTTCTAGTGTTCGTCCAAAATTTGAGGTTTATCAAATGATGTACGAGGTGGAGAATTGTGAACACGGGAAAGAAGTCTTTTTAGTCCCACATCGAAAACTGAAGGAAAGTTCTCAATTAATTCCCTTTAAATAGGGAGTTAAACCTAGGATTTGTGGTGTGGAGAAAAGTGAAGAAAAGGAAGAAAAACCCTGTTCCCAAATATATTAAATAATACTATAAAATTAAATTAAATAGTTAAATCAAGACAAGCCATTAAAGATTGGATTGGTTCTTTAATCAATCTAATAGTCCCCACCAATTATTATTTACCCCATTGACTCAATAATAATGACAACTTGTTACATTGTGAACCGCTCACCACATTCGATATTGATGGTGATACACCCTATGTGGTGGTCAGGAGCATGCGATTATGATAGGCTCGAATTTTCGATGTACCGCCTACTATCACGCCAATGAGGGAAAGCTTGACGCGAGGGCCAAGAAGGCAATATTCTTGGGATATGCGAGGCGTAAAGGCTATCGCCTTTGGTGTATGGAAGATTCAAGTTCGTGATCGCCAGGATGTTACCTTTGATGAGAAATCCATGATTGCTAGTCAAGGATGATGGTGTTAGGACCGATGAGACTTCTAAGTCTCGTGTTATTGAAATAGAACCTAAAGACCAACCGCATTCTAGTCGTGTTCAAGTGGAAAGTCGTAGATGATGAGCTTGAGCGGGAGGAGGTTCAGCAGAGAATACACGTGCACTACAACAATAGCGTACCGAGGATAGTTTGGCTTTCACTAGGCCAAGGCGAGCATACAAGCAGTACGTAAATCGGGGGCTGATCAACCCCTGAAGCACTATGGGAAGGTTAATTTGGTTGAATACGCACTCTCGGTGGAGGAGGACGAGCCGGTCTCCTCTAAGGAAGCTATTCGACAAGGATAGTGAGAGTTGGTTGGTCAGAATGGAGGAAGAGATGGAATCTCTTCTGAAGAACCAAACATGGGAGGTGGTCCCATTGCCCTTAGGAAGAAAAGCTATTGGTTGTAAGTGGGTGTATAAAAGAAAGGAAGATCTTTCCGAGCTTGGTGGTACAAGGTACAAGGCGAGGCTAGTGGCTAAGGGTTTTGCACAAAGAGAGGGTGTGGATTACAATGAGATCTTTTCTCCGGTGGTGAAACACACCTCTATTCGGGTGCTATTGAGTATTGTTGCTCATGGTGATCTTGAGCTCGAACAACTCGATGTTAAAACGGCTTTCTTGCACCGGAGACTTGGATGAAGAGATCTACATGCATCAACCCGAGGGCTACAAGGTTGAGGACAAGGAGGATCATGTGTGTCGCTTGAAGAAGTCACCGTATGGATTGAAGCAATCTCCGACAGATGGTACAAGCGATTTGACTCCTTCATGCCGGCATGGGTTTTCCGGTTTAACTATGATTGTTGCGCTTACATTCGAAGCTTCGTGGAGGTAATTATATTTATCTTCTTTTGTATGTGGATGACATGCTTATTGCTTCTAAGAGCAGTGGAGATAGATAGGTGAAATCTCAACTTGGTGAAGAGTTCGAGATGAAGGACATGGGCCGCTAGGAAAATACCGATATGGAGATTAGAAGAGAGCGCGAACCGACGATTGTTCTTGAGTCGAAGGGCTACATAGAGCGGGTGATCGCGAGGTTCGGGATGCAAAGTGCTAAGTCAAGAGTGACTCCATTGCCTCCACACTTTAGGCTTCGGTAAACAATCTCCCACTACAACGGATGAGAAGGCGATATGGAGCGTGTTCCCTATGCTAGTGCGGTTAGCGGCTTAATATGCGCAATGGTGTGTACACGCCTGATATTTCACAGCGGTCGGTGTGGTCGAGATTCATGGCGAATCCGGAAAGGCGACCGGGAAGCAAAGTGAAGTGGGTCCCGAGGTACTTAAAGGGTACCGCTGATACCGTGTGTGTTTGGTGGAGAAACATGTCGATTGATGGGTTTGTAGACTCGATTATGCGGGCGATCTAGATAGACGGCGATCTACTACCGGTTATGTATTCGGGATACATGGGCCGCTAGTTGGCGATCGATGTTACAGACTCTGATGACACTTTCTACTACAGAGGCCGAAAGTACATGGCCATGGCGAGGGAGTGAAGGAAGCATTGTGGTTGTGGGGTCTTCTAGATGATTTGGGGATTGAGCAGGAGAACGTGAACTTGTGGTGCGACAGTCAGAGTGCAATTCACTTGGCGAAGAATCAAGTTCACCATGCTCGTACCAAGCATATCGATGTCAGGTATCATTTCGTGCGAGATATCATGGAGGAAGGCGATATTTCTCTCATGAAGGTACACACGAATGAGAATCCCGCAGACATGTTAACTAAGGTGGTCACAGGTAGCAAGTTTAAGCATTGCTTGGACTTGCTTCATATCAACCCGTGTTGATCTGCCCAAGAGGGCATGGCCCTTCGGGGCGGTGATGGGGTGAGGTGGAGACAATTATATGAAGAACAATTACAGAACTACGGTTAGCTTGATCCCGGTGGAGGGTACGTAGGCAGCCGCGGTATAGTGGCGCAGCTGGATTGGCCTGGTTTGACTAATGGAGATCTTTCTAGTAATGTTCGCGGTGTTCTTCTAGTGTTCGTCCAAAATTTGAGGTTTATCAAATGATGTACGAGGTGGAGAATTGTGAACACGCTGAAAGAAGTCTTTTTAGTCCCACATCTAAAACTGAAGGAAAGTTCTCAATTAATTCCCTTTAAATAGGGAGTTAAACCTAGGATTTGTGGTGTGGAGAAAAGTGAAGAAAAGGGAGAAAAAGCTAGGCTTTTTGGCTGGCTAGAGAGAGAAAAAGAGAAAGCTTGGAGAGATTCTACAAGAGAGAGGTCAATTTCTCTTGGGTAAAAATCAAAGTTTTTCTTTGGGACGAGCTTGTGGATTGTACAAGTCGTCGGTGTTCTTTATAGTCAAATCTCCCTCACCCCCTCCGGTGGGCGTAGGCAATTTTGCCGAACCACGAAATCTCGTGTCTTTCTTGTTTTCTTTGTGTATTTGCTATTGTTTGTAGGTTCCCTTGATTCACCCTAGTAATCGTTGAGAGGAAGAGTAGATATCTCACTTTGTTGGGATATTTTACTTTCTATTCTTGTTTCCTTCGTGAGACGGAATATCAAAGCCTTCTCTGGGTGACATCGCTCACAAGGCAGGGCGCTGACCCCGTGATCCCAACAGCTCAAAACAAATGGTACTATTGTGGTCTATGTGCAATTATCCCTTTTTTTATATGTATTAACAAAAGAAGGATAGGTTACTTTTACCCGTTGTTCTAAGGCCAGCTTATCCTTTTTCAGCTTTGTTATAATCATGTTCTTCCTTCTTATGATTTCTTCCAAATCTGAAATTCTCTATTATGACAAAGAAATAGAAAAAACATGCTAAGACAAGGATCTATTGTAGGCAAATTATTAAGAAAAAAAGAAAAAACATAAGGAGCACCTTAGAGTGAGCAATGCTGGATTCATGAGCTTCAGCAGTTAGCTTGTTTATTATTGCATCCTTCTGTTGGCATTCCTTTCGAAGATTGTAAATAGTTTGCTCTTCTGCCAATGTGCTCTGCAGCTAAATAAGATCATGAACCGGGTTATTGCAGAGAGAAAAAGAACATAAATCTACTGAAATGACTTTACATTATTAGCCTCAGGTTTGAAATAGTATTAGAAAAAGAAAATCTGATTTTTAAGTTTCAACTGATCTAAGTTGCAAGTTGCAACAATAGCAATTCTTAACTTCGATCCACGTTGGTTGATACCTATGAAAATTATACAAATCTACACATAAAAGAGAGCTTGACCTTCAAATTAGACTAGTGAAATAACTGGAGATATATCTATCCTGCAATAGAGAGATGTAAAACGAAGGACCAGCAAAGAGTGGCCTGATGCCTATAGAACTGCATCCTCTCTGACATCATAGTTAAGTTGTTCACTAATTCATCTAAAATAAACTGTAAACCAAACAGGACTCTTTCCAATAACAGTCGAAGAAGAAGAAGAACAAGTCACTACTAGATTGCGAGGTAAATGCACGCAAATATCATTTTCAATAATGTATTTAAGTGCAGATTATCAAAATGAAGAAACATTAGCATCCAAATTGAAAAAAGACAAGTCGCAAAGTTCTCACCTGATGAATATCCACGGAAGAACTGACACTAGAAAAATAAGATAAATCTGACATCCGACGTTCCTCTGGCTCCCCCATACTCGGATGACTAGTATTAAATATCTCGACCGTACACAATTCTGCTCCAAGATCCTGTAAAAATATCAAACTATAAATGAACATAAAATAGAGAAAAAAAGGAAACATTTCCATTAATAATTGGCCTGCTCTCACCTTTGACCAATCTGACAAATTCCCAGAAAGAGGAGGAACACCACAATCAGGATTCAGTTGAGGAAGCGAGCACACACTGCTGCAGAAATTAGCTACTTTTGTTTCTGACATCATATACTCCTTGAAGCCATCACTTTCTGAAGAACCCTTATGAGTGTGAATAGTTGGTGGGTCTTCGGAGGAGGACATTTGCTCACGCAAATCGTCGAACGTCTTTTCCATGTCTTGCAGAACTTCATCCTATATAATCAAATAGCATTAGCCCTTAAAAAGAGTCAGATTTGAACTAAGGTTTACCTACTAGCACGGATGTTAATCATCATTTATATACTCCAAAATTTTTAGAAATTGTTAGCAGTTTGCCAGTGAACTTTTTCTTAATAATTTTTCATTTAGAACGAGTTAGGACAATAAAGTACAATTCAACCTTTCATCAGATCAAAAGTTAGCCACTGTAGGCATCCAAAAGAAATTCACAACAAAAGGAAGAAAACCCTGTTCCCAAATATATTAAATAATACTATAAAATTAAATTAAATAGTTAAATCAAGACAAGCCATTAAAGATTGGATTGGTTCTTTAATCAATCTAATAGTCCCCACCAATTATTATTTACCCCATTGACTCAATAATAATGACAACTTGTTACATCAACACAAGTTATTAGTGGTTAAAGGGTTCTAATTTCGGAAAAGAAAAAAATACTTGTTTCTTTAAACCACCTAATAGTCCCCTCTAATTAACATTTACCCCTATCAATTAAATAATAATTACCCCTATCAATTAAATAATAATGACTATTAATAAACGATTCATGAAAAGTGGAGGAAATATACTTTGGTCATCTTCCCACTTCAAATCTTTAAAGAAGTTACTTCTTTCCTAAATAGAAGCAATCTGTAGCTGATCACTAGCTTAAACCAGAGCAAAACATAAATAAATTAATTTAAACCCCCTCAAGAACAAATTTTTATTACAGAACTCACCCTGATCTTAACCGACCTCTGCAAATTATCAATCACCCTCCCCTTCCTCGATTCGTTCGCCGCCGCCGCCACGACCGCAACCACGAGAACCCTCTGCAGCGGACTAAACAGCTCCCAAGCCGCCGCCTCCTCCAAGCTCAGCCCCCCGCCAATGGTTCTTGCTGACGTGGCATCCTCAGCTCCGACGAGACGCCCCTGCAGCGAGATCCACGCAAGCTTCTTCCTCGCCGGCGGCAGCGGTGCTTCGAGCCGAGACGAGAGAGAGTTTCTTCGGGTACAAGATGGTGTTGGGAGTGGCACGAGAGAGACACGTGAGGGGGTTAAGAAGAAGGAGAGCTCCTCGTCTTCAGTCATGGCGAGATCAAAGGGAGGAGAGAGAAAGGGGATTTTTTTTTGTCGGGTGCATTTTTAAAAGGTAACTTTTGAATTTGAATTTTTGAAAGGACGGGGAGAAATTGGGAAGGGGAAGGCATGTGGACACGTGGACGGTGATGGTAGCGGGGGAGTTAATGCTCGGGATAGTAGCCGTTAGAGAGGGTAATATGGTGGGGATTTTTTTTTTCTTTTTCTTTTTCCTTTTTATGACATTGTTTCTTAGGGGGTGTTTGGTTCATGGAAAACTCAACTATAAGAAATGTTTTCCACCCATTTTTATAGGAAATGTTTTCCACCTAAATAAAATATTGAGAAGTTAAAAAGGACAAGTTTTCCTTTTCTTGTGTTTGGTTCAAAACAAAGAAAATGGCTCAGACTTTTAAGAACGCCGTTTTTCTTTCTAGAAAGTTATTTGGTTCAAAATAAGTAAAAAGACGGATTTATTACTTTTTATTAGTATTGTCGAGTTTTCCATGAGATTTCCTCTCAAAGTTTGGAAGTTGTTTTCCAACTATTCTCAGACTTTTGTGAATGTTTTCCATAAATCTAGAGTGAACCAAACACATGAAAACTCAATTATAGGAAAACTTTTATTTACGAAATTGTCATTTCCCAAAAACTTTTCCCAAAAGTGGTGAACCAAACACCCCCTTACATTGTTTATGTTTTAAAATAGGGGTTTTTTTATATTAGTCCCTTACATCATCACTATTTTGATATTTGTCCCCCAAATCTTCATATTTTAATATTACTCCCCCAAATTGTATTAATATGTTGATATTAGTGCACGTGGTTAGGTGGAGTTATAAATGAAGGGAAATATTCCGTTAAGTTTAACTTTTTATTAGAAAAGACATTTATACCCCTCTAACCGTGAACCCATTAAGGAATATTATGTTTTGAGGAGGCAATTGATGATGAAGTTTTTCAAGTTTTAAATAAAATAAAGAGACTAAATTTATGTCTCTTCACTTTCATCGAGCTCGCAAGTTAAGGCCGCAGTTTGAAATTGAGATGGTTTAGGAGAAGTACATAATATTCCTTTGATTCAAATTCATTTGGGACTGATTTTGGCAAGACTTGATTGGCAACACATGAATTTTTTTTGTTGGCACCTTATCATCCCCTCTTCTCCATTTGCCCCCATCCAAACAGAGTGAAAGACACTCAGATCTCTTCTTTTAGTTGGTTTCTATTGTACTTACTCATAACTACTTAGATCATTGATCTTAGAAATGAAGTAGGATCTATGGTTCTATATTTGCCCATTTTTCCTAATTAGTGTTATCCCCCTTGGTCATCTTCTAGAGAAACATGTGACACCCACCCTCTAGCTAAGAGATGTCAAGCTATTGGCAGATAAGGCAACCCCCTTAGGTTAGGAGAAAATCTCCTTCCTTTTATTTTCCTTATGGTTGTTCTTGGGTCAGAGTTAGTACCCGTGGCTGCATTTTAGTTCATTCCATGTAGCGAAGTTCGGAGATGATCCTCAAACACAACCTATTTTGTGCAGGTCCCTTACTTCCCACTACGCACCCTACGAGGTGTTCTGTTTACAAAATGGCCAAGCCTTTGTTCTCAAGCTAAAAGCCTAGGACAAACAACTAAGTCGAATTCCTTAACCTTCTTTCATTTCTTGTGTGGTTTTATGCAACTTAGGATTCTTATGCTTACACTTATGCTACTGTTGATCTAACCAATGCTGGATTTGAAGAACCTACATGCTTTCCGGGCATCCAGGAAGTAGGGCTGCCTAATATCATTTATCCTCAAATTTCACAAAAAAACTCAAGTTATGCTTTATAGCGTGTTTAGGGTACTAAGACCAATAAGAGAGGGCAGTGATTGAAGTAGTTCCAAGGGAAAGAGATTTAAAGAAGGCAATACGATGAAACTAATTGTAGATGGATAGACAAGAAGGGAAAATTTCATTTAAAGTTTGGGAAATTTTCATTTAAAATCCTCTCAATCCATATGTCTTACAAGGTTTAAAAATAGATTAATACATTTTTAGCAATTCCCTTTGTTAACTAAAAGTTATGAACAACCACATTGTTTGGATAGTTACATTTTTTAAACTCTCTGTCCCTCACTCCTCTTTGAAGAAAAAGAGTTTGTTCGTACAAAATCACCATAAAGTAAAATAATTTCTCAGTAAACACCATGAAAATTTTAGTTTTCGTTCAAGCATCATAGTAATATGCGCTGTAACAAAGAGTCGCCAACTCATTTCTGTTGATGTTTTGTTAAATAATATGTCAAGACCCAAGAATACTTTCACGGCGGTACCTACCGATCTTTTATTATATTTTCTGCTCCTTATAAAATATCATGTTACCCTCCAAAGGTTAGTCAACTCGCTCCAAGGTTTTAAATTCCCTTCAAACATTTCCCACCCCTTCAAAAGTTAGTCACGATAGACTTTTTTGTCATTTCACACTCTTATTTTATATACTATGGATAAAACGCATGATTTGCTGGCACCTTGTTAGCGGTGCATATTATCACAGTGATTTTAGAAAAAGTAAAATTTCATCATAGCTCCCCGAACAACTATAATTTACAGTGATTTTATATTAAAAAAACTTTTTAAATAGGACAAATCGACCAAATCCCCCTTACGCCTTGTTTGGTATGCGAGAATGGAGTCAAGTGAGAATGAAATGAAGTAAGAATGGAATGAAATTGATGTGGTAATGGAATGTTCATTCGCATTCTTATGTTTGGGTGCGATTAGAGAATTAAGTGAGAATATCTTTAAGAAGGGTATATCCAAAATTTATTTTATTATTTTCATTCTCACTTAAGTTAGAATATCAATTTCTTGATAACTCATTAGAATAATAATTCCCACATTATGTGGGAATTAATGAGAAGTGAAAATGTCATTTCTAGCATTAAAAATATCATGTTTGATAAACATGAATGAGAAATAAAAATTGTATTCCATTCCCACTCATTCTCGCGTACCAAACGAGGCGTTAAAGTATTGATGAACTCCAAACTTCTTCGCTTTTAATGTATGAAGTTTCCTATTCTCCGCTTAAACTATGTATATGTGTCTTATGTGATTATTTTCTTTGCCCATAATAAAATGGTTAGCGGATCTATGACGTGACATTATTCTTTTACATTTCTTATATTTTATGCAATTTAAAAAGAAATTCAAAAGGAACAAAGGGATTTTTTATTAGAGAAAAATATTAGAAAATTTTTGGATTAGAAAAAGAGACAAATTGATAAAATTAATGAAAAATATAAAAAAAACACTGCAACATTATTAATTTGTTACGTATTTAACTATGGACTCATAAAATAACTTTGTTACGAGGTGCTCCTTAGGGCCAGTTTGGTTACCTTTTGTAAAAATGCACAATAGCTGCAGTAACAATGAAATGAGTGATCCAACTGTATCTAACAGCCTACAAGAAGACGGTTCTTTTTTTTTCTTTAAAAATACCGGGGTATGCCACTTTAAATTTTACAAGAACGCCAACTCAGCCTACAAGAACCGCTTCATTTGAACAAATCAAACAGAAGAGTTGGGTGTTATACTGTAGCACCTGACATCTACAGTATTACACCGTCAAAAAATTAGCAAACAAACAGGCCCTTAGCCACGGATTTGATACCCACGGTCCAAAATATGATAGGGAAGTACCCTCGTCAAGCCTAAAAAAGAAACAATAATACTTTAATAAAATTTACAGCAAATCAAGACGGAAAAAAACAACGAAGACTCCCACCGCCTTGGATAAACAACTACTATCATTTTCGCATCCGAGATCAAAACCGATCCATCAAGATTCCGCCTCTCTCCTTCGTCGCTGATGAGAGGAGCCATCGCCCGCCTTCTCAAGTTCTCTCCATCGCTTTCCCCTGTTAAGACCGGGCTGGATCGGGCCGAAATGGGCCGGGCTGAGGTTGCGATCCAATCCCTTGCTTACAGCCACCGACCTTTTATTCCTTCGATGCAACCGCGGTCCTCCAAGCGCAGCCGATGGATTTCCAGAGGTCTGTAGATAGCTGACACGTGTATGATGTGTCAATGTTGAGGGTAGACCGGTAAGTTCGTGGGTACTATGGGAAGAAACCCTAGTTTTGTGCTATAAATACTCCTAATTCTTTCCTAATCTTTCTTCTCATGGGCTGAGCGCTTTGATCTTCAAGGTAGGAAAGTCAAGTTTTTCTCATCTCATTTCTTCTCCTAATTTGTTTTAATATATTGCTTTGATGGTCTTATTTTTGGTTTGGATTTTCTCTTTTTTTTCCCTCTTCCTCTTCATTCTTGGATCTATGTGATTGAGTAGTTTTTGATATTGTTTTGACAATTGCTTTGAATTTGTGATAAATGCTTTGTTGTTGTATATTAAATTTGGGATAATAATTTGATCGTGATATCTTTCTTTGCTTTGGATCTATTTACTATTTAGTTGACCTCAAAATTTTGGGATGAAAATTTTGGGGTGAAAGACTTTATTGTTATTATTGCCTTTTCTTCTTTTCTTCCCTTCTTATTTTGTTTGAATCTATGTTAATTTGGGTTTTGGAGTTTTTGTGAATATTTGGTTTCAACTTAAATTTTTATTTTCTTTAAAATTATGTTAATTTTGGGTTTAGTTTTGAGATTTTTGGACTTAGTCTTGAATTATTATTTTGAATTTTAATTGTTATTCAATTATAGATTGTGGTGTGGTGGATGGCGACATTAATTTTTTAATTTTTTTATGGGAGATTTTATAGTGTTTAACTTGGATTCGGATCCTCTTCAATTAAGTGATAATTAGAAGATCCAATCTCGTAATCATTACCGCACATTTTAAATTTAAGATTTAAGAGATAAGATTAGACCACAAGATAAAACCACAATGATCTTGAAAATTAATATTTTTAAAATTATTATTTTGAATTTTAATTGTTATTCAATTATAGATTGTGGTGTGGTGGATGGCGACATTAATTTTTTAATTTTTTTATGGGAGATTTTATAGTGTTTAACTTGGATTCGGATCCTCTTCAATTAAGTGATAATTAGAGAGTATCCAATTCCTGTAATCATTACCGTACATTTTAAATTTAAGATTTAAGAGATAAGATTAGACCACAAGATAAAACCACAATGATCTTGAAAATTAATATTTTTTTAAAATTATTATTTTTTGAAAACCACTATCACAGTAGAGGAGTCCTACATGGCATAATTTCGTCCATTGAATTTAGTATGTACAGCAATGACTGAAGAAATTGGAGACTCCAATTACCACCTAATTGGAGAGTATCTAAATCCCTTTTATTTAACTTTTCTTACTTTAGTTAACTTCTTTTCTTTGATTATTTCATTATTGATCCCCTAAATCTTTTAACATTTCGATATTAGTTTCCCAAAACTTATAAGTATTTTGAAATTAGTCCCCGTAGTAAGTATTTAAGCACCACTATAGTTAGTATAATTAATTATTATGTTATCCATCACCCTATATATATATATATATATATATATATATATATATATATATATATATATATATATATATATATATAAGAAGATTTCTATAAACTTAAGTTGATAGAGAATAGTTATCCACCAACTTTTTCTATCCATTGATGTTGCTTGTGATCAGTGAAAGATATAAAGTTTCACCTTTGATATTTGTGCATATCTTGATTTCACGGATCTTAAGCAGATCAATGAATATAAATGTTGGTGAACACTCCTCCTATCAACTTAAGTTTATATGAATCTCTCTCTCTCTCTCTCTCTCTATATATATATATATATATATATATATATATATATATATATATATATATATATATATAATGGTTTGAGGTGATGACTTATTTTCTAAATGGGGTATTAATATTTCGTTTGTTATGCTAAATTTGAATCAAAGTGAGAATGAAATGAAGTAAGGGATATGATGAAATACATTTGGGAATGAAATGCTCATTTTCATATTTGATTGCGATTATAGACTAAAGTGAGAATATCAATTTTTTTTATTCTTAATGTTGAGTAATTAATAATCAATCATGGTGTAGTTGGCATTTATTTTAATTTTTTGATTCCCAAAGTGGGAATTTTCATTCCCCGATATCTTATTAGGAATGGTTATTCTCACATAAAATGAGAATTTATGAGAGTTGAGAATGAGCTTTCTAGATTCGAAAAATACGTGTTATGAAGCAGTGAGAAGTAGAAATTGACATTCTATCCATACTCATTCCCACATATAAAACGAGGCGTAAGAGACAATTTTGAGGCCCTTGTTAGATGAGTTTTCTAATCAGTTGTATTTCTTAGTAGTTTTTTTTAGCGTGATGAACTATCACCTGACAACCATCAATCCGCAGGATTAATTTCACTACGGACCAGTTTGGTATTTGTTTTAGGTTGCTTCTACTTATTTTTTCAAGAAGCAGTGAATGATAATGTTTGGTAAAACTTATTTTGCATGCTTATTAAAACTTTCCTTGCTTTAAGGAGGTGCTCTTTGAAGCAACTTGGAGATGCTTTTAAAAGCAGCTTCTACTTTTTATAGTTTTTATATTATATATACCTCTTTAGTTTTGACATTGTTACTTTATCTATTCTAGAATTCTCTTGTACATTTTGATAGCTAAAGTTATATATATTTTGTCATTTTCACTTATAATGATATTTAAGCATAATTTTACCGAACACTTGCTTATAATATATGATCACCAAACAACTATTTTCAACGGCTTATATAAATACTCCAGCTATGCCAAATTGGCCCTAGGTTTTTTATTTCTTGGATTGCTTTAAAATATGTGCTCACTAAGTTCTCTATCCCTTAGATGGCTTTAAAATATGTGTAGATGTATGACAAGGCTTGATGACTGAGGTGGTTAAAGGTCGAAGAGAAAAAAAACTTGGTGAACTAAGCCACGTAAAGGAGTTTCTTTATGTGTATACACGCACATACATACATAACTCGGATGGTTGTAAGGTGCCAGCTCATTTTGCCTAAATGAGCTACCAAAAATGATGCTAGTGAGACCCATCCGATGTGACTACTAGGGTAGAAGTAACCGCAGAACTTGCAACTTTTATTTCTGTTGGTAGCTCATTAGCAAAATGAGCTGTTACCCTACATCCAATTTGTTTCTATATACCCAAAAAACCAGCCCTGGCTAGGGATATACCTATTGTTCACGCTCACTTTCTCTCTTGTTTATGCGTGTGTTGATTCTTATGTTTCTATGCTTGAAAGGCAGCAAGACTGATTATTCCTAATTGAAGTCTTGTTCGGCCTTCACGTTTCTTAATACATGCTCATAGTATTTATCTTTTGTAACATGATGTGTACAGGTACATCTTCACCTCAACATGTCTGAAATCCCCAGAGACAATACAGCCTCCCCCAAGCAAAATGAGTTCGGTCCAAATTATTTTGCATACTACAAACATGTTACTCTAGATCTACTGTCTGAGAATGGGACCTGTTTCCTACCTTCCATGGAAGTAGATTCTGCAGTTCCCATAGGAAAGGGTTCTGGTTCCAGTCCATATTTTAGTGAAGCTGTTGCTGAAGGGCTTTCAGAGTTTAAGAAAGAGAGGTTATTGGCAACTCTTAATGAGAGTTCTTCATGTTTTAATCGTGAAGCTGACGAGGTAATTTTTTAGTAAATCAATTTGGATCACATGGTATTTGTCAAACTTCCTTATCTGTTTCTGCTTGTCTTGTTTTGAGTGGGAGGATGTTGTCCTTTGAAAAATGGATGTTGAGACTAGCAAATTGTACCTTTCTAATTCTCATTAATTTGTTGGAGATATATTTATTGAGAGGATGTTTATGAAATCAAACTTTTGATGATGGTATCTCTTTACTATAATATTTATGGAGTGTTTCACCAATTTTACTACTTACAAAAGCTGCTTGTAACCTGTATGATAGTATCTCTTTACTATAATATTTGATGATAGTATCTCTTTACTATAATATTTAAGGAGTGTATCACCAATTTTTCTACTTGCACTTACGAAAGCTGCTTGTAACCTGTATGCTAGTGACACATGAACAGATGACTTGTCTTTTTCTTTGGGTGACAAAATAATCAGCAACATCCACATGCAGATACTCGAGCATATATTAGCAGCAAAGGATATTGATTCAAATCTAAGAGAGAAAGAACAATATGGAAGCTATTCGAAGACTGCATCAGAGGAAGACCTTGACATGCCTTTTTACAAAAGAAAAAGAAAAGCACATCCCCAACATACAAAGTACTCCGGCAGCAATTCAGTTTCTTTTAAACAGGTATATCTAGTGCAGGTGCCTTCTCTTTAGTTAACTTCGTCCCTCTTAGCATTAGTTCTATGATTATTGCGAACCAATATCTGCAAGTAGAACCTCAGTCCATATGACATATTCATATCTATATTATCATGAGTGTCTATTTGATGGAAGAAAAGAGCTTGTCAGGAACAGGATTCCGAATACAGTCTTAGTTTCCTTTATGCAAATCAAAATATAAAATATGAATCAAAAACTTTAATTGGTGGATCAAGGCATTTTTACCAACTTAAATTCTTGCAACCATAAAGTCTAAAAAAACATTGTCTTGGTTACTAATTTACTCCGGGAAAAAAAAGCATTTTCTTCCAGCATTATCAGACCCAAGCAGGACATGGAAAATCTTATTTTAGAAAAATTTTCTAGCATCTACCAGAAATAAAATTTGATGCTTAGTTATA
Source organism: Asparagus setaceus (assembly GCA_012295165.1). Taxonomy (NCBI): domain Eukaryota; kingdom Viridiplantae; phylum Streptophyta; class Magnoliopsida; order Asparagales; family Asparagaceae; genus Asparagus; species Asparagus setaceus. The sequence goes on along the minus strand of CM022705.1, from coordinate 72,317,001 downwards.
TGATATTTCCTGAGAACCAACAAATGACATGCTTTATGCCAAACCACCGTCATTTTGCTGAATTAATTTAATTCGTTATAGACGAAGGTGATGGGTCTATAACTGTTTCACTTTCGTATAGCTCGTAGCAAGTGTTTTATCATCCAAGTCGTTCCTATTCGTTATACAGAACAGGTTCCAGTGCAGAATACACTTATGATAATGATGATCATAGGTTTTTTGGTAGTTGACATCAATTTGCTGCACTTTGCTTCAGTCTTCTGCTATCTGCACTGTTTATTGTTGTTTTGCTGTCGTCATTGTTGCGGTCAACTATGCGATTAAACTATTGATTTTGTGACATATTAACTGATTATTGTTCTGCATTCTATTTAGACACAGTTGAAATTAATTCTGAGGGAAATCAGAGACTCTTTCTAGAGCTCTGTTGATCTCTTATATTTATACTAAGAGCAAATAAACACATGTTACATATTATTAGAAATATGTTAAACATATTCTTAGCATATTCCTTTATTCTCTCAATCACATCTCTAATATCTCTCAACCACGCATTCCTAATATATTATTCTTAATATAACTATAACATCATAGATCTCCATAATATGTTCATTAACACTCCCCCTCAAGCTGGAGCATGTATGATGTATATGTCCAGCTTGTTACAAACAATATGTACGCACTCCAATTTGTGACACGACCTAAAAGACTGAAATCTTCTGTGTGACCTTTCTCATTGTAGATGCATTCATCTTCTAGTCTTCTACTTGAATGTCTTTCACCACGAATAACCTCAATCAAAATCACCAAATGTGATACCTCGATCTTCTTCAAAGATCAACCAAACAAAACGATCATCTCTAGGGAACTACCAAATAAACGATCATCACCAGGGACCCACCAAGCAAATGATCATCTCTAGGGATCCACCAAATAAATGATCCTTCTCGAGATCTAACAACTGATCCTTCTTTAAGGATCTGCCAAACAAATAATCCTCTCAAGGATCTAACAAATAAATAATCCTTCTCGTGGATCCACCAAACAAATGATCATCTTCACGGATCAATCAAACAAACAATCCTCTTCACGGATTAACCAAGCTCTTTATTGGTGATCAAGGTTTCTAGGATAGGAGCGGTGGTGGTGATGGTGTCCACAAGTTGAGTAGGCGGTGAACGAAGGGAAATCGAGGCGGCACAGGCGGTGACGAGAACTTATACATAGAGGATGACTACTGCTTCCAATAGAGGCAATCCTAATCATCAACAAGGCCATCGAAAGCAGGACGGACAAGAATTTGCGGCACTGTTCACGGTGAGCGATCCACTTATAGCTTGTTCTGTGAGCGATTCTGAAAGAAGGGAGGTTGTAAGGCAGAGGGACTTCGATGGTGAGAGATTGGGGACTAGGGTTTTGTGAGGATCTATGAGGATCTAGGGTTTTGTGGAGGCTAGGATTTGCGTGGCTCTGATACCATGTTGAAATTAATTCTGAGGGAAATCAAGGACTCTTTCTAGAGCTCTGTTGATCTCTTATATTTATACTAAGAGCAAATAAACACATGTTACATATTATTAGAAATATGTTAAACATATTCTTAGCATATTCCTTTATTCTCTCAATCACATCTCTAATATCTCTCAACCACGCATTCCTAATATATTATTCTTAATATAACTATAACATCATAGATCTCCATAATATGTTCATTAACACTCCCCCTCAAGCTGGAGCATGTATGATGTATATGTCCAGCTTGTTACAAACAATATGTACGCACTCCAATTTGTGACACGACCTAAAAGACTGAAATCTTCTGTGTGACCTTTCTCATTGTAGATGCATTCATCTTCTAGTCTTCTACTTGAATGTCTTTCACCACGAATAACCTCAATCAAAATCACCAAATGTGATACCTCGATCTTCTTCAAAGATCAACCAAACAAAACGATCATCTCTAGGGAACTACCAAATAAACGATCATCACCAGGGACCCACCAAGCAAATGATCATCTCTAGGGATCCACCAAATAAATGATCCTTCTCGAGATCTAACAACTGATCCTTCTTTAAGGATCTGCCAAACAAATAATCCTCTCAAGGATCTAACAAATAAATAATCCTTCTCGTGGATCCACCAAACAAATGATCATCTTCACGGATCAATCAAACAAACAATCCTCTTCACGGATTAACCAAGCTCTTTATTGGTGATCAAGGTTTCTAGGATAGGAGCGGTGGTGGTGATGGTGTCCACAAGTTGAGTAGGCGGTGAACGAAGGGAAATCGAGGCGCACAAAGGTGACGAGAACTTATACATAGAGGATGACTACTGCTTCCAATAGAGGCAATCCTAATCATCAACAAGGCCATCGAAAGGTGATCGGACAAGAATTTAAGATCGCTCACTTGGAATGAAGCCACCGTAGCAACTGCTACTCGTGAACAGCTACGGTGAAAGAAGGGAGGTTGTAAGGCAGAGGGACTTCGATGGTGAGAGATTGGGGACTAGGGTTTTGTGAGGATCTATGAGGATCTAGGGTTTTGTGGAGGCTAGGATTTGCGTGGCTCTGATACCATGTTGAAATTAATTCTGAGGGAAATCAAGGACTCTTTCTAGAGCTCTGTTGATCTCTTATATTTATACTAAGAGCAAATAAACACATGTTACATATTATTAGGAATATGTTAAATATTCTTAGCATATTCATTTATTCTCTCAATCACATCCCTAATATGTCTAAACCACGCATTCCTAATATATTATTCCTAATATAACTATAATATCATTGATCTCCATAATGTATTCATTAACATCTTAAATTTAGTCCCTCTAACCATTACACCAAAACTCTGAAGTTATGGTGAGGATCGAGAATTATAATTTTGTATTAATTCTAACATGCCCCGCAGGTTGAGCGCCCTTTTTATGGGCTAAAAACCTGGATTCACACAGCGGTAACAATTTTTTAAAATCCTCATTAAATTTGTGGCTAGCAAGATCCGAACCTAGGTTGCTCTGATACCATCTTAAATTTAGTCTCTCTAACCATTACACCAAAACTCCAAAGTTATGGCGAGGATCGAGGATTATAGTTTTATATTGATTCTAACAAATAAACGAATAGGTTTATGTCATGGTACATAACCATCAAGATAAAGATACATGAGTAGTTTTTGCAGTCACTGCTACATATTCTAGGTCTGGATGTAATAGCAGACTTAAAAAGTTAAAGTTTTTTGGTCTGTAGTTTGTTTGCGTATCATACCACTTCATCAATTTCACATCTTGTTTGGATGCACTGACAATGATATCATTGAAGTTTCTGTAAATACTTGTGATGATTTAATATATTAGCTGTGTTTGATACCACAAGAATGTAATATGTACTAGGTTGTCCATGAGTATTTTATTGTTGATTGTTGTGAATAGATTACTTGATTACGTTCTCACAGATCATCATCTAAACTTATCTTAGGTGTATAAAACTATTCAAGCTCTTCAGGGAGAAGATGAAATATGCCACGAAGATGTCGAGAAGTATACTTCTCAGTTACTTGCAAAGGTAAGTAAATGGACCAGCAATTATATAATTAAGAAGGAAGTTCCATTTCTTTGAATTTGAGCGAAACATCCTAAACATAACATTATTGACATGATCAAGCGATTCTTATTAATCAATTACTCCTATTTATTTGAGTGTTATTGAAATGTGCAAAGGTCAAATTCACCACATGAAGTAAACTTATCTTAAATTACTCCTATAATTTTGGTAGTGGAAATAGAATGGAGAAGTATTAGAAACAGTTCTTACTTGAGCTAAATATGGATGTTTTATTTTCAGCTAGATAAAATGGAAGAGAGTCTTGAAGATTACCTGAATACTGTAGTGTCGACATGCAGGTAAGCCATCAGTTTATTCAGAAATTGGAAAGATATGCTTCTATTTTTGTCCCTTCAAAGTTGACCCATAAATTTATCAGAATTCCTGCCTAAAGTTTGAACTTTCTGTAGTTGTTTGGTGCTTTATTAGAACTCTACATAGCGGTACCTACAAGGAACTTTGTCCGCCTTAAGTTTGAACTATCTCCCATCGTCGGCTCAGAATACATTGTCATACTCTTTAGGAACTTCATCTTTGGTTCTTAAATATAACGAGGCCTAGCATACTAATCTGTCTAAAGATAGTTATCACTTTTTAGCGGTTCAAATTGTCATCGTTTTATATTATCATGTTGTGGATTCAAAGTTCAAACCAGATACGCCATTGTGTATTCTACTAGTTCACATGTGATGCAACTGCAAGAGTTATATTTACTGTCTTATTCTTTACTGCTTGTTCCGAGGCAGGACAGTTAATCCCTTTGAAATATAGACGTGGGAAAACACTAAAATATACGATAAGATATTATTATTAAGAAGTTATAGAAGTTAAAGTGAGCTTTAATTGAGGGTAGAATGCTGGAGAATCAATTGAAAAGGTATAGAGTATGAGCATGTATGATCAAAAAGTCCAAAAATGCTCCAGTCAGTAGGAGGAAAAGGATTGTAGTTGATGAAGCAAGGAAAAATTAGACATACCATGAAAAATTAAAGGGCAAATTGCCTCCACCCCCAAGAGAGAAACATGCTTCCTAGCCCAGGTCAAAATTTCTTTAGCTTAAACCTACTAGATTCTTTTTCACATACTTATCCCCCCTTATCCTTACTAATAATATCATTATCACTAGAATACCTCTTATCCCTCTCAATGGCAGTGGTAAATGGGGGGTTTTTGGTGAAAGCTTGAGGAGGAAGGAGAATGCTAGAATACCTCTTACCCCTCTCAATGGCAGTGGTAAATGGGGGGTTTTGGTGAAAGCTTGAGGAGGAAGGAAGAAGGATGAGATTTGGTTTGGAAGGAAGAGGGCATGAGAGTTTTGATTTTGCAGGCCGTGGGTTTTGGTTTGAGCTTGAGGAGGCAGCTATGACGGATGTTGATTAGAGCACGAGGATGAGGACTTTGAGCTTGAGGAAGAGAAAGGAGGTGGTGGCTATGTGGGTTTTGGTTTGAGCTTGAGGTGGAAGGAGAGGATATTCGTGATGGGTCTTGATAATAACTTGAGGAGAAGGGGGTTTGTGCAGGTTTTGTTTGAGTTGTGAGTCACCCATGGCCATTGATGAGTGAAGGTTGAGTGTTTGAAGAGGAGGTTAAGGCCACTGAGGAGTAAAAAATAGTTGTCGATCCGTCTTTACTTTACATGTTATTAGTAAAATTGTTTCTTCTTATTTTTGTCTACAGCATGTGATAAACGAATTATTAACTGCAAGTAAAATTTTAGGAATTTTTTTTCTTATCTTTGTTTTGTGCGCAGTTGTAAAATTTGTATATGAGAAAAACAAGTGTGTTTATTGTTTTTTATTTATGGATTTGCTTGTTCAATATTACCAATATTGTAAAAAATTTAAACCCGTTAAATCGTTTCCCCACTAGTGTCTTTAAATAGCCCTTCCCAGGACATTTCTTTCCTTCACTATTGCACCATTTTCAAACCTCAACATTATCTTAAAGAAGCCCTCCAAATAATGATATCTTTGTCATGAAAAGAACCAAACGAATCCTATCATGCTCCTCCCCCGCCAACGTTGCTTCTACGTTCTCCTCTCCTGTCGTTAAAAACTCATTCCCAATCCTACTCACGAATGGTGCGGTCCATGACCATGGACTTAGATAGTGTTAACTCGGTTGTTAAGAGTTTGGGATAAAAATAATAGATGTCGGTGGAGAAATCTGAACCCGAGGATGTGTCTTCGAGACATGTTGTCGTGGATTGAAAGAATCAACAGAGCAATGAAAAAATGAGTTAGATGAATGAGATTTCTTAGTTAAAGTTTTACCCTTTACGGTGGAGTGGTAAAAATCGAGGCCGAAGAGGCTTCTACCCATCTGCCATAGAGGGTAAAACATTGACTAAAAAACCTCATTCATCTGACTACATTTTTTTAGTCCATGATGAAGAGACCATGTCTATGGACTTCCAAGACCTGAATCCATATCCATGGGCCCAGATTCTTTTGCCGACATCGAGGATTCTCGTTAAAACTCTTGACAACCGTGCTATGGAGCTACGTAAGTTTCTGGTCGCGGGCAGTACCATTTTGACCCGGGCCGAGGCGGAGTGGTGAGTTGATGGGAGAGGTGTCATAGATATTGAGTAGGTCTGGGAATGAGTCCTTGATGATGGGGGCAGAGGCAGAGGAAGTAGAAGTAACATTGGCAGTGAAGGATGGCAGGATAGGATCAGCCATCGATTCTTTATCTCAATTTGACGAAGATGTGAAGATGATGCGGAGGTTTGAAGATAAGGAGTACTAATGAACGATGGAAATGTTGAGGAAAGGGCAGTTTTGTGTCGTTGAGGAGTGAGGTCTATTTAAAGACAGGTGTGGGGAAATGATTGAATGAGCTTTTATTTTTTCGGTATTGATGATATTGAGCAAAATCATAATCAAAATACACTTCGGCAAAATTACAAAATTAAACGGAATACTTTTTGCTTTCTCTCACAAACAAAATTTTCGACCAAACTCTGCACAATAGAGCAAAAAATAAGAAAAGAATTTCTGAAGAAATCACTTACAGTTTAGAGGTCATTATTTACAGGTTTGGAGACCAGAATAAGAAGAAACAATTTAATGGAAAAAATACTTACAATTAATCATGGGATGTGGGACACAAAAGCAAGGCGAGGGGTGTGTGATGGAGCCGAAGGAGTGCGAAGGAGGAGCGATTGCGCTAGAGTTTCTTGTTCATCCTGTTAAAGTTATGAAGGATGATAAAGTAGACGGAGAGAAAGAGGGAAATTCTCTATATTTCTTATATTGATCTTATGGATAAAAATGCTTACTCATTGAGTACATGGTAGCATAATTATGGAACTGCAAGTAAAATTTTAGGAATTTTTTTCTTATCTTTGTTTTGTGCTAGTTGTAAAATTTGTATATGAGAAAAACAAGTGTGTTTATTGTTTTTATTTATGGATTTGCTTGTTCAATATTACCAATATTGTAAAAATTTAAACCCGTTAAATCGTTTCCCCACTAGTGTCTTTAAATAGCCCTTCCCAGGACATTTCTTTCCTTCACTATTGCACCATTTTCAAACCTCAACATTATCTTAAAGAAGCCCTCCAAATAATGATATCTTTGTCATGAAAAGAACCAAACGAATCCTATCATGCTCCTCCCCGCCAACGTTGCTTCTCGTTCTCCTCTCCTGTCGTTAAAACTCATTCCCAATCCTACTCACGAATGGTGCGGTCCATGACCATGGACTTAGATAGTGTTAACTCGGTTGTTAAGAGTTTGGGATAAAAATAATAGATGTCGGTGGAGAAATCTGAACCCGAGGATGTGTCTTCGAGACATGTTGTCGTGGATTGAAAGAATCAACAGAGCAATGAAAAAATGAGTTAGATGAATGAGATTTCTTAGTTAAAGTTTTACCCTTTACGGTGGAGTGGTAAAAATCGAGGCCGAAGAGGCTTCTACCCATCTGCCATAGAGGGTAAAACATTGACTAAAAAACCTCATTCATCTGACTACATTTTTTTAGTCCATGATGAAGAGACCATGTCTATGGACTTCCAAGACCTGAATCCATATCCATGGGCCCAGATTCTTTTGCCGACATCGAGGATTCTCGTTAAAACTCTTGACAACCGTGCTATGGAGCTACGTAAGTTTCTGGTCGCGGGCAGTACCATTTTGACCCGGGCCGAGGCGGAGTGGTGAGTTGATGGGAGAGGTGTCATAGATATTGAGTAGGTCTGGGAATGAGTCCTTGATGATGGGGGCAGAGGCAGAGGAAGTAGAAGTAACATTGGCAGTGAAGGATGGCAGGATAGGATCAGCCATCGATTCTTTATCTCAATTTGACGAAGATGTGAAGATGATGCGGAGGTTTGAAGATAAGGAGTACTAATGAACGATGGAAATGTTGAGGAAAGGGCAGTTTTGTGTCGTTGAGGAGTGAGGTCTATTTAAAGACAGGTGTGGGGAAATGATTGAATGAGCTTTTATTTTTTCGGTATTGATGATATTGAGCAAAATCATAATCAAAATACACTTCGGCAAAATTACAAAATTAAACGGAATACTTTTTGCTTTCTCTCACAAACAAAATTTTCGACCAAACTCTGCACAATAGAGCAAAAAATAAGAAAAGAATTTCTGAAGAAATCACTTACAGTTTAGAGGTCATTATTTACAGGTTTGGAGACCAGAATAAGAAGAAACAATTTAATGGAAAAAAATACTTACAATTAATCATGGGATGTGGGACACAAAAGCAAGGCGAGGGGGTGTGTGATGGAGCCGAAGGAGTGCGAAGGAGGAGCGATTGCCGCTAGAGTTTCTTGTTCATCCTGTTAAAGTTATGAAGGATGATAAAGTAGACGGAGAGAAAGAGGGAAATTTCTCTATATTTCTTATATTGATCTTATGGATAAAAATGCTTACTCATTGAGTACATGGTAGCATAATTATGGAAGGGCAAATAAAACCCATTGAGAGGGATGAGGATATTTTGGGTCAATGCTAAAGTTGATGCTTGCAGGGGGTTTAAAAAAAGGCTTGGTTATTGAAGGGGTTAGACAATTGACTATTTGACTGGGGCATCAATTTTTTCCATGGGCCTGCAATAAATTTTCCCTATTTTATGGGAGGAATTGGTCTAATATTTTTCCACTTCACCTCCACACAAATGGAAACTATGATTTTATTAATCATTGCCCTAAGGGCGTTGGTTAAGGAGGGGAAAGATAGAGCGAGGTGAGGGTGAAGAGAGAATAAGTGGGAAACGACGAAACGTAACGCCCCACTCACTCTCAGCTCTCTTTCTCTTATCCTTAACCATTGGCTTCTCCTTAACCATTGCCCTCAAGCCAATGGTAGCAAAACGCATGGAAAAAATGTTTGCTTTGTCTTAGAAACATCCCTCAGATATACCTTTACCTTTTCTATTTACATTCTTCCAAATGATTTTTTCTATCCCAGATCTAAATACTCTTCTGGACAAATAATGCATTACCCGCAGACCAATGACCCGTATTGAGAAGCATCGGCTTGGAAAACAAATCCGCAAGCTCCCGGCGAAGGCGTTGGATCGCGTGGTAGAAATCCTCCAACCTAGCAACTTTTCAGCAAACAATCTTCCTGAGAGTGTCTTTGTTAATTTGGAAGAACAGGTAAGTCTAGCAAAAGTTTAACCTACAGATGGAAAATTGATTACCTCTAGTATTCTTATTTCTAATACTGTAATGATTCTCATAGGATAATGTCAAACTGTGGAGGGTATACTACTATGCGGAACTTGTGGCAAAGACCAACAAACTTTGCATCTGAGTGGATTCACTGTCTTTAACATGTACAGTATTTCTCGCAATTCTGATGAAGTTTTTGCATTATCAAGGTGACATTGAGACAACCTCTACATTTCTTGTGGATAATTTGAAGGGGATGATGATGAAATATATAATGTCTTACCATTTGCTTGAACAAGATGTTTTCAGGCACGAAATCAGCATATTCAGTGCACAAAGATTTGAGGATTTTACAAGTGTTACAATGTATGTTGACCTTGGGTATAATTGAGCTGTTAACTTTGTAATTGACCCACGCATAGTATTGTTGATGTTGTAACTTGATCCAAAGTACTGTCACCGAGATCTTAAATTTTGAGAAAATGTACATAAACTTGTGTTGTAAACATTCAGTGACATTGATCGTACTTTTGCCTGTTCTTGGTCTCATATTGTTGGTTTCGCGTGTATGTGTGAATGAGTGTATGAGCGTCTTCTTTTGGATGGAGATTTAGAGGTGATTGTAATTATTTTTTATGGAAGATTCTTAAGCAGATGTTAATTTGTAGCTGGTTCGTTGGCTGCGATTTCATTTTCTCGACCTAAACTGCTCCTGACAAAAATATGGAATGAGCAGTTTTTATACAAGTAAACATTGCATATAATATTCTTCAACTTTGCATATTCACTGTTTCATAGTCAATTGACAATATTTCTCTACAACTCTTTGAAAAATATCACTATCTTAATTCTCATTTGCAGTAGTAAGTTTTAACACATTTTTTTTATCGTACTTCACAATTAATCGTATCTGCAGCATTTGAAACCTCAGAGAATTATTAATTTTCCCAAATCTTGAAATCAGATAAAAAAGCATGTTTTTCATTGAACGAATCATTTTCTGCTGCTTACATTTTGTTTAAATATCAAATTCGACCAAGATTGCTGTTATTGCGAACAACGAGACATCAGTGTTCTCATTGATATCCAAAACTGGCTACAGCAAGTGTATTGATATACAAACAGAGCTTAACAGTATCAATGACAAATTTTCGCAGAAAAATCTCATGTTTCTACGTCTGATAAAGCCGCAAGCTAGGGAATTAGGTCTCCATTATTATGCTGACACAGCTAATTGTTGAAAGACTTTTCCTCGATGCTCGAAGTTTCTAAATTCATCAAAACTTGCACATCCTGGGCTTAGCAGAATCATATCACCTGTATTCAGGCCAAAATTGCTCTGTTATTTACCAGATTATGCTTTTACATAAATAGTTCTCATATATTTACTACTATCAAAGAAAATCAATTGTTGTAGTTATGCACATTTTGTAGCAGGGAACAGACCTCTCATTGCCATGGTCCTTGCACAATTCACAGCGTCTACAAGATTTTTAGTATTGATGCATGGAATGCTGAGACCACTGTCACACAGTGTCTTGTGAATCATTGATCCTGAAGACCCAAACTGAAAAGCAGCCAGAGTTTTGTTAGTTTGCTAAGTTATCTAGGAAAGATGTGAATGTATATACGAGAAATCGAGAAAGAGCAACTTGTTGATGTATACACAGCATATCAGTCCTTAAGTTTAAAGCAAATCATAGAAAGAACCTCTACTTCCTAAATGTCCAGTTGATTCCCACTTCTGCTCTATAAATATTGAAAAATGTTTACTTTTTCACACTCAGTTTTGGTGTTTGGAATTAACTTCCACGTGACTATTTTAGTGGCTCCTAACTAAGTGGGAAAATCTCAAATTCTTATCACAGTTCATTTCAATCCTTTACTAGCAACTTATGCAGGAGTTTCAAGCCTCAACATATATAACAAGTAACAACAACATAATTTTATGCTCTGGTGAATATGTGATGCATTTTTATGTTCTCTGTGATATGGTCTCATGGAAAACAATGATGTTTTTACTAGATATGAATTTCGCTTAAGACAATTGGATAAAATTAACAACCAGTTTTTTATCAGTTAGACCCCACAAAAAAAAAACAAAAAAAAAGAAGAAGAAGAAGAAGAAAAGAAAGCTTCAGCTAAAAGGAGGGACTCTTCAGACCTTCTGGTAACTTGATAATCATGCTTATGGCTTGGCTATACATTGCTTCTAAATTTGAAATTAAAATGTGTGCACATCCTAAAATAGGCACTTAACCATTATTCCTCATCAAAGATGCACTTTGGCATAAGACAAATAGCCCCTAGCCCCAGAAGACATTACTTACAGTGATGACACCTCTATGGCAGTTAAGAAGTCCCACTAGCTGTTCAAATCCATTAGTTTCTTGATCATTCAATACCTGCATAAGAAAAAAGTTATGATATATAAGATGCTAGGCCCTTCCAACATTTATTCTCATTAAAAAAATGACTAGGCTATATTGCAACCGTTGGAAAAAGATACAAGTATTAAGCAGAAAATGTACTAGTAACCCACTTCGATTTAAGTCAGATGGCATTTTCTGCCCAAGATAGTTTATATCTCCGAGGGAATTTCCAAATTAAAAATGAAGGAAAACACTATTGTCCTTATTATGCAATTACTAAGTTGAGTTTATGGAGGATGGAGACTATAAGTAATTAGTGAGGTTTATTATCGTCCTGAGTGATGAGAGTGACCAAATAGTATTTGAGGTATCCCTCTCACATTTGAATAGTCAAACTTGTTACACTGGCTTACCTTCTCATGGGAGTTTGAAAGATCCATGAAAGAGAATAAAAAGAGTGTGACTTTTGCTATGGAATGAACAAACCAACAACCATTTCTAAAATAATTATTTTACAAACATCAAAATTGAAACTAAACTACCTTGGCAAGTCCACCAAGAAGAACAACAGACTTGTGTTCATTGAGACCCATCAATCCTGCATATGTTGATTCAACGTTGGTCGCCTTGCTGTCATCCACCCATGTCACGCCATGACTATCGGTGCAAACTGCATTACAGAATAAGTAAACATTATAAAATATGCAGTATTGAGATCGACCAAGACAATTACTAATACTTGACAAGCAAAGGACCTGCATAGTGGGTTTCCTCTATTTTAAAGAGCCATCATCCAAGATAGACCCCCTCGTAGTTCTATTGTTGCAGATAGACCCCTGACTGAAATTTTTGTCTCTTTTACCCTCAGAGAAATAGAGGATTGTTTTTTTATGAATAGACCCTGAGCGTAAAGGAGTCGACAAAAAATTCACTTGTTGGATTCATCTGCAACAATGGAATTACAGGGGACCTATCCGCAATTGGATCATGGTAAGGGGGTCAGTCCACAATTAACCCTTTATATTTTGGGCGAGCAGACAGAGGATCACCTTTTATTCACTTCTTTTCTAATGTTACGACTCTATATTCATTTATATAGCACCTAGGTACACAATACACAAGCACATCCATACACTACACATGATGCTCATGTATAAAAAAAAGAGTCATGTAAAAAGATGATTACTACTTTCAACACTAAAACCAATTATATTTCTCAACCGCCATCATTTTAATTCAACATAAATGTGAATAGCCATGTGCATGCACGATGTTCAATAACTATAATAATTAATATATAAAGGATTTAGTTCTAAAATAATGGAAGTCAGACTATTCACCAACTTGCATCCGATGAGGCAGGAGATGAAGTTTTCCCACTGTAGAGTTAATTGTATCACTATCTATTCCCAAATTCAATCCAAGAACTGAAAACGCTGCCACTGATGCATTACTGTAGTTGTGGGTTCCCATTGCTTTAAGGTCTCCTAGTGACAGATGAGTCATTGACCGTGTCGGAGTGCTCAAAGTTGCCACTTTTGTCTCCACATTCACCTTTGTAGGAAAAAATTACTGTCAAGTGATAATGAGGATAAACCAAAAGAAAATATAGAGGAAAAAAATGCAGAAAAAAACTATGTGGGTACCTTGATGCCTGGAAAATCATCAATCCAAGCAACATTGCACCCATTTGCATGATTGCTAAAAGCTTCATTCAGATACGGGTTTCCTGAAAAGGTGAAGGTTTCTTCAGAAAACACTCTTTTTGACACTTTCATCTAATATAAAACTATCAATGTGTATAAATCATGTCAGATAACAGAAGGAAGGACAATAAATAGATTTGAGTGAGCCCAACATGCCAGTAGACCCCAAAAAAAAAAAAGAGCTATATGATTGGTATATTATTCTATGAGTATGTAGTATATTATTCTATGAGTATGCATACCAATGAGTGAAATATGCACAAGTTGAGTTAAAGTGTAATTTTTTTTTTGTCAGGTAAGAGTGGCATTAGAAAACAATTCAAAATGTCAGACTTATGGTATGTTGACCACAATACCTATTAATTGATTGTTTTCTCCATCTAACCTTGATAAATACTGAATTTAACAAAATGCCATCAATAAACAAATGAGACTGGGGACAGAATTGGTTATACTTAGAAGTTAAAAAGTTCAACTTAGTTGGAAAACAGACTTAATTATTTTTCTTAAGTAATGTGTGTTGACCTAAAACGATTCTTACACGAGACCAGAGTTCTACTTTATAAAGATCTAGAGCTAATACACATTAGATAATAATTCAAGATTTGGACTTCAGACAAGTTATTAGATGCATCTAATAAGAAATTAACTCTATACAACATGAACATAGCCCTACCAACAGGAAGGACTGCCAGCTTGGGATCGTTCATATGAGCAAAAAGACGGCATTTCATAGCAGCATAATTCTGCATAGTCTTGTGCCTCTCTAGATGATCAGGGGTGAGGTTCAGAACCACCGCAACCTTTAGAGATTCTCCCACAATATTACATATATGCATAATTTATGATATTCACTTGAAGATTGTTAGAATCCAACTTACAGAAGGACAGAAGAAGTTGTTTGGGATCTCCATCATATAGCTGCTAACCTCCACAACGGCTACCTATAAACACAAAGGTTTTAAAAGTTTAAAGATAAAATTGAGAGAATCCTATTAAAATTTCAAATGAAGCCGCTGCTTACTGTAAGTTTATGCTTTCTACTTGAAAGATATGATGAATAACATTGTATACAAAACATAAATGCAATGTCAAGATTGTCAAATTAGTAATTTTGTGCATTGCCTTGATTGTTCAATATGCTATATTTTTCACTACTTGTTACTTATTATGCAGAACAATACGAGTGCATGACTATATGCAGATTTTGGAGAAAGCGATTGAAGATGCTAAAGACCGTATTTCTATTCGTGAAAGAGATACTGTTCATCAAAGAATAAATTACTGTTCAATAAATCATTTAAAGGAATCCTATGCCTCAAAAAACTGATTAATCGGATTCTACTGAAGCAAGATAATTGGTACCTGATATGCATCTTGCATTGAACATGCTTTTAGGCATGATATGGCAGCTTCCGAGAGAGGCTTTCCAAGGTTCCCTCCCACAAATGCTTTGACACCTAAATGATGGAGCATCTGCTTCCAAAATAGCTCATCAGAATAAGTAATCAGATGTATAATAAATCATGATGCCAAATAAAATGAGTTCTTGGAACTAATGCACATATAGTGCCAAGAGAAACTGAGATAAAGAGCAAAAGTTATTAGTTACATGGTGCTTGATCCAATATTAACTAGTTTGTAAGGAATCATACATGAAATGTTTTCACAATAGCTTATTGCAATATTAACGAACACATTTGTATCGTAATTTGAAGTGCTAATCAGGGCACTTTTAAGAAGTGGAGGGGAAAAAACCGAAAACACAAACCTGGCCAGCAAAAGAAGTCACAGTGGATTTTCCGTTTGTTCCTGTCACTGCTAAAACCTTTATTTCTTTCGGCAATACTTCTGCTGCAAAGTCTAACTCAGACATCACTTGTCTACCCTGCACTTCAACAAGCTCATGCAACTTTATCTAACATCAGTTATATAATCAGAATAGAAAATAACCAATGCCCAATTAGACAGGGTCAGTTGCCAAATCATGTAGCTATTTTCTTAGAGGACCAGCAAGTGGTATAGTAGAGCACGCAAACTTTCACAAATAAATTCCAAAGAAGAATTGTTTGTTGAAAAACCATGGTTATCAGAAATAGTATGTATATTGCATGAGAAGGAAATGATGTCGAAAAGACTGAAATGAGGTATAAAATGTGTTGCAACATGAGAAGAAAAAATTGAGAAAATATAGCGAAGAAATGTAAAACTAGAAACGATAGTGACATATATATAATGAGGTATAGAGAAGACACTGATGAAGTATTTGTGTTTGGTTGTGTGGAATCTAGATCATCCTGATTATATTGTAAACCCAAACCCAACGTTAATAAAAGAAAAGTTACTAAACTTACAGATTGGAGCAAAGTAGAGAGGCTATAATCCTGGAGAGAAACTCCAGGTGAAACAACCACCCTATCTGCATTGGCGAGTTGCGAATTATCACAATAACCAAGAATTGTTTGAATATCAGCATGTTCTGTAAATTGAGGGTCCATCTGAAATTAGAGAACATACTCGGGTCAGAAGTAAAAATGAGATATAAAGAAAAGTAAAATTTAGGACGAAATAACAACTGCTATAAAGTTTCATTTTATTTGATACGTCTAAACATACTTCGAGTGGCATCAACTTTTCATTCTTATCAACAGCAAGAACAGAAGCGCCTCTAGCGAGGGCAAGTTTCGCTGCAGCTCTCCCAGATGTTCCGAGGCCTATAACCTATCAAAAAGAATAAACAATAGGTACCGTTAGTGTCAAAGTCCCTAACCAGTACACCAACACACTAAAGTTGTGGTGAGGGCTGAGGGTTATATTTTTATATTCTAACATGTCCTCGTAGGTTGAGCGCCTTTTTATGGGTCGAAACCTAGACTCATGCAATGGTGTCAATTTTTAGAAAATCCCCTTTCAATTTGTGGCCAGTGGTATTTGAATCTGGGTTGCTCTGATATCATCTTAGAGTCCCTAACAATTACGGCATTACACCAAAATTCCAAAGTTCTAGTGAGGGTTGAGAATTATATATTTTTCTACTCTAACAATTAGATACTCACAAATATCAATATATCATGTAATTCCAGCTTAAGATTATCAAATACTGATAACCTTTCTACTGCCTCTACTCTTAGTACTGGCAGTTCCTTCAGCTATATGACAGGATCTAACCCAGTCATCAAAAACTATTCTCTTGCATCCTATATCTATTGAATCTACTTCTGACTTCTCACTGATGCATTCACTAATCAACTTAATTCAAATGCCAAACCTTTATCCACACCAAGAACATAACACGATTCAAATCCCATCAAACCTCATTCTAGAAATCAATTGCAATGCTGAATTGATCAACTCCTACCTGGATTCAACTAGAAATGATAAAATCTCCCCAATTCAGCAATATTCAAACATACCCAACAAAATGAAATAATTTAACTCAAGTTCACTACCACTAACATTTTGCCCATGTAGGAGAATTTTAACCAATAATTGAAAATTTTGAAAGAAGAGGGAAGAGATTACTCACAGCCACTCTTTGGCCCTTGAGGTCTTCTTTAGAGCAACGGGCCTGAAAGAGGTTTTGAGATTGAAGGTTAACAGAGCTCATTTTTCCTTCGCAAGCTGAGAGCTTCGTGGGTTTTGCTTCCATTTTTTGGGAGTATATAGTGAGTGAGTGAGAGAGAGAGGACAAGCTTGTCCATTTGAGGGCATGTTTTTCTCCTGTTTTCTCTGAAACACCTCCGCACCCCCTCAATTTCCTTTTTTTTATTTTTTTCCGGGGAATCTATTTAATTTGGGATCTGAGCTGAATGCTATGTTTGGGAGTAAATATATCTCTGTCATTGATTTATAATGATAGCGGGTTAAGTTATCTTTTATATTAATTAATAACTTTTGTTTTTCTTTCATTTCCCTTCTTTACCCTCCAATTTGAGGGGGAAAGAAATCATAAAAGTTTTATGAAAGTTTTTCTTTCCTTTCCCCTCTTTACCCTCCCAACAAAACTCCCAAACAAAGTTAAACGTAAAATTCTCTTTCCTTTCTCTTCTTTACCCCCTATCCAAACACAGCAGAAGAGAATCGTTGGCGAACATGTTAGAAAAGATTGGAGTGGAAAATGAGTTTGAGTAAGGATTTTATTAAAAGGATTTAGAGAGCTTAACAATTATAAATTAAAGTGTTTAATGTGTTTGGGTTTGTGTGAGAGGGGTATAACAAGCAAATCACTAAAAAGTTAAAGTAAACAAAATACTTCCCCCATTTGGAAGGCTTGAGATAAATTTCAAAGATTTGTGGGGCTAATATTGGAATATTGAAGATGGAGGGGACCTGAGAGCAATTTCAAAGATTTGGGGGCCAATATCAAAATATTGACGATGTGGGGGGGCTAGTATCGAAATAACCATTTTCTCTTTGGGGAAATTTTTGTATTCCAATACAAACGAACATGGACTTCTAATCTGGGAAAAAGTCCCAATTGGATCAATGATATTAGGAAAGCCCAAAATTCTTTATTGGGCTTGGGCTTCTACTAACCTAACAATCCAATAATTGGGGATCTTCCATCTCTGTTGTATTTGATCCTGACTGCCTTAACCAGCCCAATAATATTTTTAGCTAATAAGCTCTCCTTACATTAACATAAGAATTAACAAAATCATTTTAGAGGTATTGTTAAATTGACTTAAAATCAACTGATGAAATTTTTCATTTTCAACTCTAACAACATTAAGATTAATTATTTTTAACTTTGTTAATTTATTGAAGATACCTCAGTTGTTTCTGAAATATTGATCTTTTTAACAAACTATTCCAAGAATGAATACAATTTGGGATAAGTACGAATTATCAGATTAGAGTGGTAAATGTAAAAAAAAAAACATATGACTATGAGGGTATGTAAGAAATACATAAATGAAAACAAAGCAAAATACATAATTGTGAATAGACCCCCTGTAGTATTGCCAAATTGCGAGTAGATCCCCTTATAGTTCTATTTGTGTGAATAAATTGCTAGAGTAATGTTATATGCCCTTGAACAGCCAATACATTTTATGTGATATTTTGAATATTAATTAAGTTTTATTATTGCACATATTGTTCGGGTGCCTTTTATATAAGTGTTATATTATCCTTAGAAATTGTTTTGTTCGATCACGCACTGTGATGGTCACTTGCTTGAAGATGTGATCTAACTTAGAGATTTCTTAAATTTGGGCTTAATATTGTAGGCAATAAAAATTGCCTTAATCCCTGCACATCAACTCGGGACAAGCAAAAGAGCTTAAGGGTCCATCTGAGTGAAGTCAGGCCCGCCTAAAGGTTAAGTCCACCTGAATGCTTGACTTTACAAAATAGATAAAAGTATCGATATCTCCCAAACCGGAAGGAATTTGGCAAAATGACCGGAGCAAACCAAACCCTTCGGGTTGGTTTGGTTGGCTCCGTCTCGTCGAGATGGTCAATTTTCATATATAATTCGTCCAATTCCGACATACGGTTTGAAAGTTACGACCCGTTCTTCGTAGCATGTTCTGAAGCTCGCCCGTAAAGCAAGCTCGCCTGCAGAGGAGCTTAGCTCGCCTGCAGAGGAGCTTAGCTCACCTCAAGCACAAGCTCGCATGAAGACTTGGAGCTCGCCTGCGTGCTTGAAGCTCGTCTGCATAGGCCAAAATCGCCCACAACCTCAAAGTTTGACGAGGCTCGCCTACAACGGTGGTCTGCCGAGGCTCGCCCACAACGTCGAAGTTTGACGAGGCTCGCCCACAACGTCGAAGTTCGACGAGGCTCGCCTACAACAGTAGTTTGACGAGGCTCGCCTACAACAGTAGTTTGACGAGGCTCGCCCGCAGCATCAAAGTCGAACGAGGATCGCCAAGCAGCGAGGCTCGACATTCAACCGAGGTTCGCCTACAGCAGTGAACCTCGACATTCAACCGAGGTTCACCTACAGCAGTGAATCTCAACACTCAGACGAGGTTCGCCCTGGCAGCGAGGCTCGACATTCAACCGAGGTTCGCCTACAGCAGTGAACCTCGACATCCAACCGAGGTTCGCCTACAGCAGTGAACCTCGACATTCAACCGAGGTTCACCTACAGCAGTGAATCTCAACACTCAGACGAGGTTCGCCCTGGCAGCGAGGCTCGACATTCAACCGAGGTTCGCCTACAGCAGTGAACCTCGACATCCAACCGAGGTTCACCTACAGCAGTGAATCTCAACACTCAGACGAGGTTCGCCCTGGCAGCGAGGCTCGACATTCAACCGAGGTTCACCTACGGCGGTGAATCTCAACACTCGAGCGAGGTTCGCCAAGCGTAGCTCTTCATTCGAGCGAGGTTCGCCAAGCGTAAGCTCTTCACTCAACCGAGGTTCGCCTATAGCAGTGAACCTCGACGTTCAACCGAGGTTCGCCTATAGCGGTGAACCTCGACATTCAACCGAGGTTCGCCTATAGCAGTGAACCTCGACATTCAACCGAGGTTTGCCTACAGCAGTGATCCTCGACATTCAACCTCGACATTCGATACGAGGTTCGCCCATTTAACGAAGCTCGACTCTCATAAGAGGTTCGCCTACAGCGGCGAAGCTCACCATCCAACCAAGACCGCCCACTTGAAGCATGGGAAATGTCACATCCCATAGTGGTCACATCCCATAGTGGTCACATCCCACAGGGGGAGGGGCATGGCTCTCCTCAACTGAGCATGGCCATATCCCACGAATCAAGGAAGTGGCCATACCTCTCCTTGCCTATTTATAAGCCACCATCTCCACATGAGGAAGGGGCTGGCTTTTCTTTTGGAGCTTCTCGAGAATTCAACACTTGCGCACAAGTGAGATCGAGCTCTCCATCAGTAGTCTCTTGATCACCCGCAGCCTTGGTCTGATCGTCAACGGGAAGCAACCTCGACTCGAGCATCGAGTGAAGCATCCTCTCGCCACCAAGAACCCATACAAAAGAGGAGTCGAATCAACCTCCTCTTCCTCTGTAATCGAGAAAATTTGATTGTAAACCCATCCATTCAATCAATAAACTTTTTTCGACCCTACAAATATATAACTAGTAAAGCATAGTTTTGTTATAACAGGTTACTATGTAAGAGACTGACATGTGAGATGTGATGATGGGTCTCAACCACCGGTAATAAAGATTTCCCGGGTGTATGTCATAAGCACATATTGTGATGTGTAGCACTAGACTATATTTGAATTCTCAAGGACAAGTCACCTAAGATATAGAGAATTCGAATTGTTACATGATCTCTTTGACTTGATGATATTGTCATTTTCGATTTGGTAATTTAATATGCTTTAATAATGGTTAAGCCTGTTTTACAAGTGCTATACAATCTGAAATATTGGGTTACTAGATTTCATTTAAGGAAATGATGAAGATATAGATAGGATCCAGCATGCTCATTTGATGAGTTAATTTATTATGCATATCCCATGAAGCTACTAAATTCCCATCGACGGATGGTTTTGACAATTATTTTTAAAATTTATTTTTTAAAAAATATTTTGATGTTTCAAAATAAATTTTATTTATGTTCATGAGAATTGTAATTTTAGGCATGAAAAATAGGTGATTTGTCTGCTTAATAAAGTTGCCTACAACAAATCGATCTTGGAGGGATTGAATGTAAGATAGTATTATTCGAAATATTTAATCCTATATTATAGAAGAGCTTTTATGAACAGTTGGTCGAATAGGGATTTGATTGTTAAATTAAAATTATTAATTTAATTAATAATTGATTCTCGATATGGTACCCACTAATATCATTAGAAGAGGTTTGCATGCAATACTAATTATATTCTATATTTAATTGTTATGGATAGAGTTTTTGAGAAATTCTATTCTATCTTTAATTGTTATGGATATAGTTTTGAACAATTAAGAATTATTTAAAATTAAAATATATGAGGCTAGTCTAATCTTATATATAGGGTTCATATGTAACATTATGCGTAGAACAGAAAAATAGAAAATTGAGAACTTCTCTCTCAATATTGTTCCTCTTCAGTTATGGGTGGATTTCAGTTGGAGGTTTTTTCTCTTGAGGAAGCTATTTTGGTTGATATTGGGACAAAGAATTGTAGAGAATCGAAAAGCGTTCCAGCTACTCGTCTACACTTTTATTAATTTTGATTCATCTACATGAAATGCGTACTTCGTTGCGTTGAATGTCATGTATCCAGCATAAACCCCTTGTGGTATTGGTCTGAATGCAAATACACCCTTTAGTGAATTTTTTCGACTCTTTTACAAGTCAAAAAAATTAGTAATTGGAGATCTATCCTCATCACTAGAACTACAATGGGTTTATCTGCCTCCTCAAAACCTTTTTGACCATTTTAATAGTAAATAATTCACTCAGGAGTCTATTCGCAAAAATAGAAATGTAAGGGTTCTACTTGCGATTGGATGATACTAAGGGTTGTTTGGTTCGATTTCTATAAATAAAAAAGAAAAAATACTTAAAATTTGATTTTCATGTATTTCTATAAAATTTGTAGGATAAGTTTTATAGAATCTCAAAAGCGGTGTTTTTAACAATTTCTTTGTTTGGTTCAAAATATGAAAAGAGGAATATAAAATGGGTTGAGGAGTGAAAATGGGTAAGTTTTGTACAAAAATTATTATTTAATTAAATGTGTTAGATTTCTAGGCAATTTTAGCCCATATGGAGAGGAAGTTTATTTCTATAAAATAACATCTTTTTCTCTACTTTATAGAAATATTTTCTATAAAACTGCGGTGAACCAAACACAATTTCAGGAAAACTCTAGAAGTCAATTAATTATGAAATAGCCACTGTGTAGGATTTTTATAAAGTTTTTTTTAAATATGGACGTGAATATCATTCACATATACCTAACCTAGTATCCATATTTGGTAAAATAAGTTGGGATACGTAATGATTATACTACATTACTACAACAGTATTACTGAATACAATTGACTAATGTTATTAAATAAAAATTGGTTAAACAAACTTACTGAGTTATAGTCTTTCATGCATTAATGTAAAAGAAATTGAAATTCGGATGTGTAAATGTCTATTCAAACATATATTCGTATGTTTCAAATAATTTACAAGTATATCAAATTAGTACTAGTTTTAAATAAGTTGATTGAGAATATTCACATTGTCTGCTGCGAATACAAAATCATCATCATCTAAAGTACTTTTGAGAGAGAAATTAAATTGAAACTAATACAACTCTACCAAATAGATGGTACATACATACCCTCAGAAATACTAAATAAATTGACGAATGAAAAGAAGAGGAGGTTTTGGTAATGACTAATGAGACATGGAAGCAACAAAGGACATGATGCGGGTCCATGTGATCCAAACATATCAATTAAAGTATTTAGGCTAAATGGCATTTAAATACCTTATAGTTTAGCTCTTTTAGCACTTATATACCATCAGTTGTATTTAGTAGCATTTATATACCATGAGTTGGTTTAAATTGGCACATTAATACCTTATATTTTACAAGCGTAAAATTTTTATTCAAAAGTTCCCATATAATATTTATATGCTAATCTTATAAATTTCTCTCTAATAAGTTTGTTGAATGTATTGTTAAATCTTTCTAAATTCTATTTTGAAATACAATTATGATACATTTAAATTAGAATTTGGGTAGGTTTAATAGTAATTTAATCAATATTAGTGGTTAACAAGCTCTAAAATTAACACATAAATATTATATGAAAACTTTGGGATGAAAATTTTTACGTTTGTAAAATATAGGATATTAACTTGCAAATTTTGACCAACTTAGGGTATATAAATGCTACTAAATACAACCGAGGGTATATAAATGCTAAAGGAGTGAAACTATAAGGTATTTAAGGGTTTGAGAGTCTTTGAAATTAGTTATCTTGAATCTAATAGAATTCTACAATATATATATATATATATATATATATATATATATATATATATATATATATATATATATATATATATATATATATATATATATATATGAGATTAATGGGTATCATTGACATATGAGGGATTTTCCTCATATACGCTTAGGTGGCACAATCTCCACCAAGTGTAGGAGAGAGAATAAAGTAGGAGAGAGAATGCCTCTTATTTTATTACAATCATACTTGGTGGAGATTGTCTTGCGTCAGCATATATGAGTGAATCCTCATATGTCAATGATATCCATTAATATATATATATATATATATATATATATATATATATATATATATATATATATATATAGTGGTTAGAAAAGTTGGTGCACCACTATTCATTATGAACTTAAGTTCATAATGAATAGTGTGCACCAACTTTTCTAACCACTCATCTTGCTTTGGGATCCGTGAAAGATATAAAGCCCACTTTGAGATTAGACAAGATGAGTGGATAAAAAGTTGGTGCACCACTATTCATTATGAACTTAAGTTCATAGAGCCTTTCTCTCTCTCTATATATATATATATATATATATATATATATATATATATATATATATATATATATATATATATATATATATATATATATATATATATATAGTGGTTAGAAAAGTTGGTGCACCACTATTCATTATGAACTTAAGTTCATAGGAGCCTTGCTCTATATATATATATATATATATATATATATATATATATATATATATATATATATATATATATATATATATATATATATATATATATATATATATATATATATATATATATATATATATATATATATATATATATATGATAAAATGAGATATTGAGCTCAGATTCTTATCGTGAACTAGTCCAATAGGCTACTCGAAATGATGATTGACACCGTCCGCCGTGATTTGCATTCATCATGATCTGTATGTAAAAAAAATTATATTATTTTGATATTTTTAATCACCATTTTAGTTATATATAGAAGGGACAGCTGTTAAGCTGACTAAAAAATTAACATATCAAATTAGCTTGATTAATATTCTAGAAGACTCCAAATTATGCGAAAATTTTACCATATACATTTGATGACGTGTTGAACAAGATGTACGGTGCTGATCATTAATTTGATGAGCCGATTAATCTGGCTCACGATAAGATTTGAGCTCACCATCTCACAATATATATACTCACAAATGCTAACAAAATCAATGAAAGGGTTTGGTAATGAGACATTAAGACAACGAAGGACATGATGGATGGAGAGGTGTGGGCTTGAAATGCAAAAGGGTGATGGGGAACAGAGATAGGAGTGGTGATGCAGCAATTGTATGAATGAATGGTTGTTGGATTGATTTGAAATCTAACAAGGACCACATGGGAACAAGAAGGATTCCACCCCCACCCATCACATCTCTAACCCTTTCTTTTTGAGAGGAAAAGATATCAGACGACAGGCAACTAATTAAAGGGTGGGGAGAGAGCCTCCAAACCTCAATTTCCTCAAGTCAGTCTTTGCATGCACCAGACACCATCACCTAATATAGTTGAGGGGCTTGTCATAAATCATTAAAATTGAAATATCAAGATTGGAAAAGATAAAATAATAATAATAATAATAATAATAATAATAATAAATTGGCCCGTCCCTACTTATTCCCATATACTGTCAGATTTGTTTCTTATTACCCCGTAAACTATTTTTAGTGCTTATATGTCTCTTAAACTATTAAATTGGTTCTATGTTTTTCCCTGAACTATTTTGATCACACATTGCCCCCTAAAACTATCACTTTCTTCTCATAATGTCATTAAAAATACCCACAAACTAATAAATCAGATGTGATAACTAGGTGCTGAATTTGATAGTTTATGAGGTAAACATGGACACATTTTAATTTCAGGGATAATGTGGAACTAAAAATAGTTCAAGAGTTAAGCATAGATCTAATTTAATAGTTTATAGGGCAACATGAGACAAAGTATATTGAGAATGTACTGAGGGACAAATTTATTAGTGCGGGGGCAAGTAGGGTCTGAAACCTAAAAAATTTGCTAAGAAATAAGAATAATGTTATTCAGCTCTGAAATTTTCTTGCTTTTGAAAACTAGCTTTAATATTACTTGCGTGTTAGTTGTTTTTGTTTCTGACCAAGTTTAGTTGTTGGTCCAAGTTTTAGTTATCAACCCTGCAACGTCAAGGATCTTAATTGGCTCCACAACTGAGATTATTGAAAGCTCTAGAGAGGCCTATTTGAGATATGATCATTCAAAAAGGGTTTCCATGGTGATTAAGGAGGAAGATGAGGAGAATGAAGAGGATATCTTTCCAACAAATATGAAACCTTTTTGTAAGTTACTCAATGAGTGAGTTTTCGTAATTAGCAGAGAAACCCTCATGACTTTATAATCTAAAAATCAACGTAGGCATGTTTTGGTCTAACTGCATATATAAATTTGTCAATACGTACATACATACGTATATACTATGATATTTTTCATTACAATAATGGAATTAATGCCTTTTGTCAACTAAGGTTATATATGCTTTACTTCAAAAAGGTTATATATGCTTGCCCCAATAATTTCTTTATTTGTTAAGTCTTTTTATATGTATTTCATATTTGTTTGGCAATATTAATGGCATCCTTAAAAGCTTCTGATTTTTCTGATTTCCAATACCGACCAGATATTGTCTGGTACAGCAATATAACATGATGCGATAAATTAAATATAATATAACAACAACAAAATCTAGACATGTGCATTTGCTTCTAATTAATCTTGGTTTGCTTTCTTCTACCAGGATCAACCAAAAGTAATTGTTAAGGACTACTATTCGAATTTATCATGCATCAATTATTTATGAGGAAAAGTGACCAGAAGAATGATATATATTAATCACCTCATTCAAGATGACTTTTACTAGTGCTATAATATAAAATTATAACCCCTCGAACTTCATCATAACTTTAAAGTTTTGGCGTAGTGAGAGAGGTTATTTGACACGGTATCAGAGCAATCAAAGTTCGAATCCCACTCACCACAAATTTAATGCCGTTTAAAAAAAATGATACCATTGTGTAAGTTCAGGTTTCAGATCGTAAAAAGAGCGTTCAATCCGCGAGACATGTTAGAATATAAAATCATAATCCTCGTCTTTACTTCAAAGTTTTGGTGTAGTCGTAGGGTCATTTACAAAGTACAATCTATAACAGACTAGTATGTATATACGAGGCTCAAGAGAATAATATATATACCTAACTTATATAAATTAGGATTAGGTACATGTTTGAATATTAAATATCCTTTAAAATAAAGAATATCAGATATCATATTCACTGATTATCAAAAAAAAAAAAAAAAGATATTATATTGACTGAAATGCAAATTTCTTGTACAATAAAGTGATTGTGCTCCTTCTAAGTTTTTTCCTAACTTAGATGCAAAAATAGGTGTACGTATATCTATCTCAACAAATGAATCCAACCCTAAGCCCTTCCATACCTTAGCCTGACAAATAGATTGAACCCAAACCCAATTGCCCGCACCGTACAAATCTGGGTTCGGTCCAATCCAAGTTCACGTCCACATGAGTATCTCAGCTCACTAGGCCCAGGCCTCACCGGGCCTAGCTAAGCCCCCCAAGAGACACTTTTCACGTTCTCATTTGTCTCCGACGCTGTTCCCTGTTCTGCAAGATACAGATGATCCAGGTACGTATCCGTGTGGGCCCAACAGTGATTGGATTACCGGCGCTGAGCTGGTCCCCGGTGGAGGCGCAAGTAAGTGCGCGGAGGATCAGGCCACGCGTTGTCGGGATTCACCGGATACCGGCGGCCCTGTGTACGGTGTACTGCTTGTACACGGTACCAATCTTGTATCTCAAGAAGTTAATGCACGTCCGTAGCAGCGTTCTTTTTAGAAGCGTCAAGGTTAGCATTCATGCCGTCTTGATCGATGACGTTGTTGCTATCATGTCCCTAGTTCCATTTGTACAGAACACAATAAAACTTTTTAATTTTGTAGCAAATTTTGGTAGGATATAATCAAGACTTCTCAGTTGATAAGGTATCGAAAAAATTCCGCGAGATCCTATCAGATGATGTTGGAGAAAATTACTGCAAAGAGAGATCATATAGGAATCGAGATCATCTTTACCATAAAAAAAGTCAACACTACTAATTTCAAAAGTCTAGTGTTAATTTATGTAATTTATTTAACATCTTAGCACTTGTTGTATATCACATATATCGTTTCTATGTTTATTATAATATTTCACTAACAACTTATCAATCGGTGTTAGAGATTTTTAAAGTAGCAATTTTTAACCAGAGACGCAAATTGTTTCTTATTTTCAATCTTAAATTAGTTCAAAACAATAAATATCGACGCAAATATTTAAATACCGGTGTAAATAAAATATTGTGTTAGTAAAAGCCAAAAAAAAAAAGAAAAGAAAAAAACAATGCAATTCACCGACTTGAGAACTTTGAGAGCATAGAAATTTTTTAAAAAAATTTTCCCTTGCTCTCTAAGTCTAAGCCCAAGAACTTACTCAAATAGTCAAATTTCGCCCAAAAAAAAAACAGATCTAACGTAAACCGCGCAACAAAATCCCGTAATCTGCGAACCGTGTACTTTTGACTGGGTCCAAGCAAATCAACGGCCACCAGACGCCTATCCCTCCCTCACGTGCCCAATCACCGCCTCACGTGACCCATTCCTTTCTCCCCAATTTACTGACCCCAGAAAGTGACCCATCAGCTTCCCTCGTTTAAAGTTGGTGTCGGCTTTTTCCCTCAAACCCAAGATGGTCCCCACCTGATTCTATTTACCTCCGGACCAATATGGTCCCCACCTGTTTCTATGCGGATACCAGTATAGAAACGTCAGAGGGTACGGATGTTATATACGGACAAAATACCTCTGTCTCTGTCTACGTCCTCCAAAAACTAGCGACGTTTTTTTGATAAGGAGAAAAGGAGGGTACTTTTTCCGTTCACAGATCCTTCCAACTTCTGCTGCGCATCTTATAGCTGATGCTCGTTTTTTGCTTTTTACCGGCTTTTGCCGGTAATCACGGGGGCATTATCCGGTCAAATGCATAAATATAAAAATGAAGTGAACCCTTTGGATATAATAATAGGCACAATATATCAAGTAAAAATATCTTGAATTAGATTTTTACCGTCGCTAATTGTCACGTCCCATAGATGTAGGAAGTATTCTTTACGGTCTTCCTTATTTCGATTTGTAGTCAAATAATCAACATTTATTGATGTTAATTATCAATGTTTGATATAATGATTGTACGCATGTTTATATGCGAGAGCGAGTAATTCTAATATCTTGCGATCATATTCTTTTGTATCCAAGTAACTTCTCTGTAAATAAAATGGATGATCAAGCTATCATTTCTAAAACCTTAAAGTTTTCAGTATATTTAAAGACATCAAGGATTTTTTTTGGTTTATCAGAAATGTTACAAAATTACTAAACAAATGTTATTTTTAAGGCTTGTTTGACGTTGTTGGGGGAGATTAGTTGGTAGAGCATCAAACTGAAGATCTAAAGGTCGCGTTTTTTATCTACACTCACCTTATTTATATACTAAAAAAAAAAACATTTCGCTCTATTTTATGTATACTAAGTTTTATCAATTTTCTATAATAGAGCGAGAAAAATTTATATTTATGAAATATCGATAAAGGTAAAATTCATTATTTGTCAGAACAAAAAAGAGTTATGAACAGTATTTTCAAGGTTAAAAATTATTTCTGCAGCTTGAACGGGGGTTAAAAGGCCAAAAATAATTACTGTATCATATAGAGTATGTTTAAGATTCAAAAAAATATATTGTAGCATAAACAGTGTTTTTAGGGGAAAAAGCACTGCATCACAGACGGCACGCCTAAGGTTGAAAATATTACTGTAGCACAGTAATTAGTTTGATTCGGCATGAATAGTATTTACTGTAGAATGAATAGTAATTTTGAGGTTTTGCTTTTAAGTTAGAAATAATAATATCCTCTTACATTTGTAGTATTTTCAAAATGTGCCATACAGTTTATACTATTTATAAAAGAGAATCGTGTGTCAATTTTTTAAGTTTACTATTTTTCTATCTTAAAATGTATAATTCCCAATTATGTTCATCATCTGTAATTAATCATTTGCTAATTATCCATAAGGGACAGAACTTATTATTAATTATGCATCTCTTCGTGTTCTCAAAACATTTTGTCATTCTCCAGAGTATACTTAATAATTTATAATTATAAGAAAAACTATAAGAGGAGTTATAAATTATTATAAATAATTATTATTTAAGGAAAAATTATTTGATAAATTATTAAGCATAGCTATAATTATTAATAATTGTATAATTATTACTTGTTAATAATACCATGAAAAATAATATACTATTAAGTACTATTAATAATTATAATATTCTTTAATAAAATAGTATAGATATTTTAATATTATTACTTAAATTACGAATCAGTCTTGGTATAGCACTGCAAATCATCCAAAAATTAACCAAGGGTTAGTAGCAGACTAGTATTCCGCATTCGAGACTTAATCTAGTTAATCTGCCTCAAGGGGAGCCGAACCAGCAGGTCGAACGACTCAAAGGGCCGACACGGCGAACAGTCCACTCAGCCGCCTTCTCTGCCGACATCTTGCAAGGCCGGCTCGAAAGGCGGTACATGTTGTCATCTTGACATACTTACGAAGCCGACTCGACAAACAGCCCACTCGACCGTCCCTTTGGCGACATATTGCGAGGCCGACTCAAAAGGCGGTACAAGTCAATCTCTTCGAATGCAACAACCCCATGGACAGACCACCCGACCGATTGGTCGACACCTTGCGAGTTCGACTCAAAAGGCGGTACTACTCGACATGCCATATAGGATAGGAAGACAATGTCGTGCCTCGAGCCTCCCACCAGTGATGAGTCGCCGCCGCATTGAATACGAGATCAGAGCCATCAATTCTCTGAGCTCATAGATCTTTAAGACACGTCGTACCACGTGCTCCCTGTCACTTCGCATTAAATGCCGACACGACCTCGTCCACTCAGTTGGCGACACTTGTAAAGACGAAGCTGACTCAGCCGCCGACCCATGCCTGATCGAAGTGACCCCATCCACTCGCCGGCCGACACCTGTAAAGCAGGCGTTGACTCAGCTGCCAGCTATTAGTCGACCAAAGTTACCAAACTATCCCCCCCGATCATTGCTATAAATGGGGGAGCTGTTTACAAATAGAGGTAAGAGATTTTTCCATGTATTCTGAACCTATATTTATGAACGCTCGGTTCAATATCTTTTCCCTGCTCAAGATTACACACTAACTTGATCATCGGAGTAACCACCGGAGATCCAACCTCAACCTCTCATGATTTGTGACATGTGCAAGACATCTCAGGGAATTTTCAGCTTGGACATCTAGAGGAGTTAGAGGACCCTAATCACTTTTTTCAACTTAATTAATTAACTGTGTGATCCATAGCATCAACAAGTCTGTTGTTTCATAATTTCATTATTTAATAAACTAGTTAATAATAGTATAATAAACTAATTTATTAAATTATTTATTTAATTAATAAATTGCTTTATAGCTATTAATAGCGTTGCAATTATACTATGTAATTATTATAAACGTGAATAGTTAAGAATAGGACAATAATATGTTATAATCATCCTAAATTACAATTATACTGCTGCAATTTTAAAAAATATCATTATATTAAATAATTATTTAATATATGATAATTTTAAATAATTTAAAACTGTAAAGAAAATGTCTACATGCAAGTCACGCGCGGTATGCTAGTCTACTGAAGAGTGAATAATTTGGTAAGATTCATATGTTCGAAACGAAAACAGATAAGAATATTCATAAAATAATAAGAAAAGTTCGACATGGAACAAAATGAGAAGATCATAATGCCTATGGTTGACTTAGATTGATTTTACTAAATATGAACGGTGCAAAGTATCAACAAGAGATGACGACGCTTATAATCAAAGATTCCAAAATTTACGTTTTGAATGGTTAGCATTAGCACATGTTGAGCATCGAGGAAGGCTAATGTCCCCATCATTAATGTCTGAAATCAACTAAAAAAATCGTTAGGCCCTGATTTTCTTTCGCTAATTAAAAGATTCAGGATCTAACTTCGCTCCGCCACGAAAACGATTGGCTCATGATCATCTATGTATCTCTATTAGCATTAATTAATGAATATATAGCTAATGGTTTGTACAATCGCTCCTTTTAGCAAATAATCCCTTTAGCTATTTCCTCTCATGTTTGCATTGTTTCTTTGATTTTCCTTTTCTCGATAGCTAGACGAATAATAACTATTAGGATCATTTACATCAAGATATGTTGTGCTATAGTGTAATTACACAAGTGATCATGAGATTTATTTATTTACAATAATAACTCTAAGATTACTAACCGAGATTACATGAGCAACCTTTAATAACATTATAGTAGTTAGTAAATAAAGAGTTGTCTGTGTAAATTTACAAACCGCGAGTCATCCGTATAATCACACTATACTACAAGATACCGGAATGTAAATAATCCTAACAATTATTTTTCCCATCTGGACTTTAGAGAAAAGGGATGCTTTCGATGCATTAGAACCATGATTTGATTCTATGGGTTTTTGATCGAGCCGAGTAGAACGAGATGCTTGTGTGTTGTTGTGTTCTTGTAATTACCTAAACAAGGCTATATTTTTAGCAAAGATTAATTTATTTAGATCGCGGATTAGCGACTCCCATGGCTCAAGTTTTTGAAGTTCATTTAATATCCTAGGCGGATAATATGAGAGAGAGAGAGAGAGAGAGAGAGAGAGAGAGAGAGAGAAATTAGAATATTTTGATTAAATATCGAGAAACACATGATTTGATGTTAAATATGCGAATATGGAACGCATTTTTGATAAATTTGATCGATTGAATTGTTTGTTAGATGAGGCTTAATATTTTCAGGTCGGTACTCTAAAGTAGACAATTTTTTTCACTTTTACACTCAAAAAGTATTTTTTTTCATCACTTTAACATCCTCATATCGATTTTATTAGATTTTCTGTTAAATTTATATCACACGCTTAGTCCGTGATATCCGCTTACGGAGAACATTTTATTGTCTTGATTCCTAGCCATTGGATAAATGAACATAACTGTAATGCAAATTTCATAGAATTAACTAAACGTACGCAGGGGCATCAAGATATGAAATGGAACTTTATGATATCCTGCAAAGTGTTAAAAAACACTCAGAAGTTTGAAGAATCAAAGTGATAAGTTATATTGGCTTTTAGCTTTTATGATAAAAATACTATAAAAATTATTTGGGTAGAGTTGTAATTTGTTTGGTCAAACCTAACTTATATAAGTGAGTTTATAAGCTAGTTTTTTAAAAGCTGGGATACATCAACTTTTGAAAATTGCACTTATAAGCTAAATTATTTATTACTTTACCAAACGGGTAGAAAAGAAAAAACTAACTTAAAAGCTAGTTTGATCAAAAAATAAGCCTTCCCAAACATCCTCAAAGTTTACGTACCAAATTGAGAAGAACAAGCCAGTAAATAATAAATAATTTAGATCGTCGAATGGAATCGAAATACTCTCTATACCCCAATTTTGATTTGCTAATTTCCTAGCGCCTGCAAGTTTCAAGGGTATCGTATAGTGGCTTTGGTATCTTTTTGCCTCCAAAGTTCGAGAGTTATTCTCACCGGAGGCGGTGACCAGAACAGTCCCCAACTACCTTTTTCCAGTTTGTCTCGTTAGAACCTTTTTATACGGGTCCAAACGTTGCTTTCAGTTCGCGGCTTTTTTCGGTAAAATCGCGCAGACGACAAACCCACCCACAAATAATCTTTAAAAAAAAAAAAAAAAACCAAATAAAAATCCTTTATATAATTCTCCATAGCTCCACTCTCATCCCTCTTTTCCTCTTGCCACCAAAAACCCTAACCTCCTCCTCAAAATTGAATCTTTTGACGAATTTCACTATAAAGACAGCATTTTTCAGTAATTCTTGCTGAAATTAGGGCTTTGGCGGGATCAATGGAACTTACGGGAAACTCCGGCGCCGGATCGGGGAATTCCGGCACGTACTCGCCGGAAATGGTGGAATCGCTCCGATTCGAGGAAGAGATCCAGAGCCTGATGCTGAATCCGACGTTCGAGTCACCGCCGGTGACCGGGAGCTCGTTCACCGCCCTCCTCGGCCTTCCACCGACTCAAGCCGTGGAGCTCCTCCACAATCCGCCACGGCCTGCTCCTTCGCCGGCGGTCCTCGCCGCCGCCGCCGCCGGATTCCGCTTGATAGACCATCACGAAACCCTAGCTCTTCCTCCAGGCTGCTTGCCGACGTTCCCGTCGAATGCCGCTCTCGTCGATCGCGCTGCTCGGTTTTCGGTTTTCGCGGCGGCGGAGTCGCCGGAGGTCTCGAACTCCGGCGAGATCTCGGCGGCGAAGATGAAAACGGAGCCTGCAGACTCCGGCGACCGTCCAATCATCGATAGGAGCCCTCGGGTGGCGGGAAACAAGAGGAAAGAAGCGGAGAAGAGCAAGGTGAAGTCGACATTAGGGCTAGAATTAGGGTTAGGGTTTCCTATTTTTGGCAACTCGAAGCTAAAGATTATCCTGTGTTTTTGCTGTTTTGGGTGCGGATTAGGTTAAAGGAACAGCGAAGAAGAGTAAGAGCGCGGAGGAGAATACCGGCGGTGACGAGAAGCTTCCGTACGTTCATGTCAGAGCTCGGAGGGGGCAAGCTACTGATAGTCATAGTTTAGCTGAGAGAGTAAGCTTTAATTAGTTAATCATCGATTAGCGTGCTAATCATTGTTTATTTAAGTATTAAACAAATCTCATTTATTTATTATTTATTTTTAGGCAAGAAGAGAGAAGATTAATGCTAGGATGAAGTTGCTACAGGAGCTGGTCCCAGGATGTAACAAGGTCTTCTATTTGTTTTATTAATTACAATTAATTCTTAATTGCTATTTTTAATTATAATTAGCGTGGATTTTTATTTATTGTTGGTGCAGATATCAGGCACAGCGCTAGTGCTTGATGAAATAATCAACCATGTACAATCCCTTCAACGGCAAGTTGAGGTGCGGATCCCAACCCCCTAATTTACCATAATGCCCCTTTACAGTCAGAAAGTTGAAGGGCAGTATGGACAGTATTAATTTATTCATTTATATTAAAATTTTTATTTGCAGTTCTTATCGATGAGATTAGCGGCGGTTAACCCCAGGATAGACTTTTGCGGGCTTGACGACAGTTTATCCACTGAGGTAAGTACTTTGTTTAGTGAGTTCATATTGGCTAAATATCGTAAAACCCCCCTTAACTTTGGATGATCATCAGAAAACCCCCCTTAACTTTGAAAATATTAGAAAAACCCCCTTAAGTTTAGGGGTTATCAGAACACCGCGCTTAACTTTGAGATTTTATCAGAAAATCCCCCTAAATTAAGGGGGTTTTCTGATATAATCTAAAAGTTAAAGGGGGGTTTTGTGATAATCTCAATACTTAAGGGGGATTTTTCTGATATTTTGAAAGTTAAGGGGGGTTTTCCGATAATTGTCCAAAGTTTAGGGGGGTTTTCTGATATTTAGCCTTAATAATAATTGATAGGCTACTTTACCATGTGGGTATAAATAATTGATAGTTTGATTATAATAAATGTAAAGCTAAGGGTTGCTTGGATGTCAAATGATAACTTATATACTCTTTTGTCTGATTGACTAATTTTTATAATATTCAGCACAGCTATGATTCATTCAAAATATAGTTATTGCCCCCTTTTTAATTAAAATCACATATTAAATAATAAACAGTTTTGATTCGAATGCCCATCGAAGTTGCGATTATCGAACTATTAACTCGTACGAGCTCTTCTGTTAAACGTTTTGAATCAAATAAAGGGTACGTGTTATCTTCCAAAACTGTACCATATTGTGAACAAATTAGCTGATAGAGATGCTCCGTTGTACAGTGTGGGCGATTAATGGCAGCGGGTAACGGTAACGGTAGGGCTGGAGTTGCAATTGACCAGTCCTCAGCTTGGTTGGACGGAACCATCAACGCAGGAAAAAATCAACAACAGATGTGGCTCGTCGATCCCCAGCAACATCAGCAACAGTTATGGGAAAGGGACGACGCACAACAGAGCCCCGTCTTCGTCGGCAACCCAAACACCGTTGCAATTTTCCCTTACGGCTCATCAAACCCCAATCCAGGTGAAATTTTTTATTCACAACTTTTTTATGTAGATATTACTGTGAATGAATGATATTATTTGCATGGACCACTGATAGGGGG
This sequence comes from Asparagus setaceus, assembly GCA_012295165.1. NCBI lineage: Eukaryota > Viridiplantae > Streptophyta > Magnoliopsida > Asparagales > Asparagaceae > Asparagus > Asparagus setaceus. Next base: position 72,281,367 of record CM022705.1, on the reverse strand, counting down.
ATCAGAGGACCGGTTCATTACCTTAAATCTCCACAGCATCTTATCTTATCCATCAATTTTTTTTGTTGAGCCGTAGCTTTAAATGAGTTGGTAATGGTCCCTGTTTGGTCTGTTGGCACTTGGGGACCGAAATGAATGGGCATGAGCCCACCTGTGTCCATGATCTCTTGATTTGGTTCTTGACACTTTATGCTAACTTAAGCCTGACTCAAGCTTGAGCTTGGTATCTTTATTGGTGAGGCCAATTTGGTAGGAATCTAGGAATTTTCCTAGCATTTCTTATAGCTGCTGATATTTTAATAAATTTCTCTTTGGTTCATGAAATTCAAGCTTTAAAGATGTCTTCTAGGACTTGGCAAGCTTGCTACGAAGTAAAATTGTCTTAGATTTCCATACTTTTTGACAGCATCAAAAATTAACTTTCTGTCTATGAACTGTAAAGAGATATTTATGGAGTCGGTCTAAAATCTCATCTTGTCGACTAACCTAGTCCACATTTCTATGAACTTTCCTTCGAATATGAATGGTCATGTGTGCACCTGTGCCCATGCTCGAGATTGATTCCAGACTCCTTTTGCTAACTCTAGCCTGGCTCAAAATCTAGCATTTTACCTGTACTGACTAGGCATTTTTTTGTTGGAATTTCTGAAATTAAGAACATTTAATCATGAATGTTCTTCTTCCTAATTCCCTTAATTATGCTTATAGTTTACTGTTCAAATGCTATTACTTTATTGGTTCCTCCCAGCTATAATCATTTAAGTAACTTTTATACTTTCAAAATCTAGAGGATTGCATGATGCTTTCTGTCAATTAAAAAGTGATCATAAGTTTAGAAAATGTCAAAGTGAGGTGCTATAATAATACACAAGGTTTGCCGATGTCATGGCATGGACTGGTTAGGATCTTTGCTCAAAAAGCAGACACCAGCAAGATTAATAATGTCCTTGTTCTTTCTTCATGGAGCCCTCAAGTCTTTATGTGGGCTCCTCATACAGCTGTCTTAAATGAAAACTTTGGTGCACACCAGCTCATTTTAGATACCAACCAACAATGAGTGGGTTGAGCCCGACGTCTCACAGAATGCTGCTGCCCCATTGCTTCTACTGAATGGGACCCCCAGTGATCATCTGGTTCTTCTGTAATTTCTGGAGGCACCGCGCTATCTGTTGTCGAAATTGACACTTAACGCGGAATATTTAAGGCCTGTTTGTTTCCATGGAATTCTCATGATTCCGTGGTAAAGGCGGGTCCGATACTAATTTTATCGGAGTTGAGTTCATATGTCATTTTGTTGTTCGTTTTAGTGAAAATTTTTGTTGGGAATTGTTGGATTTTGTTGGCCCTCAGTCAAAATTCCTCTGCTTTCACAATGATTTTAGGGATGGGTCCACATCCAAGTTTTCATCAAATTTTTCTATACAACCCTACAAAAATAGAAGTAAAAAGTTGGGTAACTTTGGAGATTAAAGAATTCTGACTTCTCTCAGAACTTTAAAACCTGTTTTTACGTTCAAACATCCAATTATTCAACAAGTTGCTTAAGATAGAGTCTGCTAAGTTTACTTGCATGTCTGACCTTGGTGGAATCAAGTTTCATATGCATGCACATAGATTAGCTGTATACCAACTATTCTTTGACTACTGTGAGAAAACTTTATGGATACTCAAAGTCATTCTTGTCTATATAAAGAATACTCCAAATCCCACACCTGCTATGGTCCCATTCACATACATCATGCTTTTATCATACATTTCTATGGTTAGTTTGTTCCTTATATAGAATGTCCAAATTCAGTGGAATACATTTTTTTATAACTCTTGTTTGTTTGTTTGTTTACAGTATCGCTCCCTAACCAGTTGAAGACTGAGCTCTGAAGCTTGATGCTTACTGAAACAGCAACATGCTAATTTGATGTGTACATAGAAGAGGAGAGAAGATGATATTGTTAGGTAGAGAGAGAGAGAAAGAGGGACAAAGAAAGAGCTCTCTCTAAATCTCTCATAAAGTTCTTTGAGGGTGGTTATATTTTTCTGATCTGTAATCACAGAATTTCATGTAACCCTAATTCTCCTCCATATCTATATATAAAATTATATATGTGACCTTTATTGCAGTAATGAAGCTTGTCATCCATTCATTTATTTACGATCAAAGACTTGACTAAATTCAGGCAATCTGAAGTGCTCCAGATTACAAATGACTGCTACCCAAAATATATTTTCACAGCTATAAAGATGCCAGTTGTAGTGTAGTGAGAAGAATTTCATCAATTTCACATACATAATGTCTCTTCGAGCGACTTATGCAAAACTCAAGATCCATACATGGGTAAAATCATCTAAAATCTACAAAGAACTTGCTCTCATGTTCATCAATATGCTCAAATCAAATATAACATTTCACCTACCAAATTCGATGATAGAAATCTATAACTCCGATTCGAATCCAATGTTCCAGAATCCTTCAGGTGTCATTGGAGGAGCATACCTATACCGATGCCTCGATACACCATCATGATGTTCACATCTCATAGTTTTCTGCCCATTATCTGTACCATCATCAGGCAAAACTGCATCATAGAACTTCTTGCATTGCTTGCATTCAACTCCTCTAAGATTCTCCCTCTCCGTCTTTTTCCTCACAGGCTCCACATACTTAAAACCCTTGTTCGCTACGGGACCAAGAATCGATACATTTTGCCTCTGAGGAGCAGCTGCATCAGGATTGATCATCTCTTGGGTCTCATCATCTGAATTGTTGAAATCCATGTCATTTAGAGCAACAACAGGAAGATCTTGGACTTCTTCTTTAGGACCTATGTTTAGGTTTCTGACTATCTCCATTGGAGTGTCGAGAAAATCATCATGTGGATCTCCACCGCCTTGTTCTTGACACTGTCTTGTTTCTCTCCAAGAAGAAGAAGCAGATCGCTTCTTCCCGATTGATGGCTCAGTTTTTGTAATTGAAGGTAGATTCTTTGGAGATATGCGAGAATTTACGTGTGAAGGCTTAATGAATCCAGAGTCTTGATTGCTCACAAGTTTCTTCAGCTCAATTGGCCTTGAAGACAGAGGGCTGATCTCTTTACCTTTATGTTCTGAATCTACATAGATTACAAGATAAGTTAAACACGATCGAACAATTTCACAATTTCACAGAGAAAAAGGAAAATGGGTTATTGAGGCGAAAAACTGACCTTGGGGGCTTCTCTTGCTTAGTGAGGGACTTGGAGAATCCTTTTCCTCTGTGATCCTGTTTGGATGAGGCTTATGCTCTCTGTTGTCGCCGCACTTGCTAAGTAGAAAAGTATACTGAGACTTCAGATGCTTGTAATTGTCCTTCAACTTACTAAACTCTTGAAACAAATCTTTTCTTTTGCTCTGCTCTGTCAATAGGTTATGATCCTTAAGATCAATCTGCTGCAGTAGTTTTTCTTGCAGTTTCTTTTCATTGGCCAGTTCGACATTCTTTTGAGCAAGCTGTTCTTTAAGATTGACAATTATCTCTCCATTTCTCTCTAGGTTTTCAATTTTCACCAAAAGTTGTACCTTTTCATCTTGATATTTACTTAACAACTCTTCCTTATTTATCAAACTCGTCTTGGTTTCTTCAAGAGATTTGTTTAGTCGCTGAACTTCTTCTTGTGCATATTGTTTCTCAAGATTAACCTCTTTAATCTGATTTAGGAGAAAAGTTTCTTTCTTCTTCCACTCATCATTTGTAGCTTTTCTTGCCTCGAGAATTCTCTTCTCTAAAGTTTTTGATCTTGACTGAAATTTTGGAAAAAGCTGGCTGCAGAATATGAGCTCTACCTGGGAAATCCGATCTTTTAACTCCTGAATGTTGGCCACGAGAATGGTGCTGAGCCCACATAAGTACTTGGAATCATCAGTATCAATAGAGTCATTGAAGTTTGGAGTGCTCTGCGAACCCTCTTCCATATCTCTATTGTTATCAAGCTATCCAACTACAAGGCAAGTTGTGGAAAGTGTCCAGCATTAGTGAACGGGGAAATTTCGACAAAAGAAAGCAACAAAACTCAAAGTACTGGACAGATTAGGAGAAATCGTGAAGTGCAAAACTATCATTGTTTTAGACATGGATCAACTATGGCTCTGTTCATTGTGTTGTTCTACTGTGATAATGTTATAACAGGCATCGCCGCTCATCGTTTGCTTCCTAATCATAATCTGGCATCAATATAAGTATAACAATAAAATCTTTATGTTAATTGCGATACTAAAATTTAAAATAATATACTGCTCCGAAAGAAATAGGAACTAAAAAAAAACTAATGCACTATTTTAAAAATTTGTATGGAGGACGGCATTGATTTAATGTCCTGGATGGTATTGGATCTTCTAGAAAGAAATACAACATCAAGCCTGGATTCAGTTATCCTGTAAGATTCAAATAGGAACAGAGCAGGAAGCTAATCTATACTTAAACTGGTGTCATGACTTCCACGGCCAAAAGAGTATGTCCTTTATTGTTAAATTGTATGGCATTCAGCTTGAGCAAAAATGGTTATCTGGTTAAAATTAAGTTGTGAAACTTGTATTACATCAAAATTTTGTGAAGTTTATAAAGGGACTGTACACTTTATGGTCATATTTTGCAATGAACGCTGAATCTTCTATTCACGCATTACTCTATGCCATCCTGTAAGAAACAAGAACACCTGCCAAAAGGGTGGACGCAACCAAAACTTCTGCCATGATGCAATCCTGCTACTGCTGTGTCTGCCGAAATGGATTGGCCATTAACGCAAACCTTCATATGATTCCTATTGACGAAACTACTATTACTCTATCTGGAACTCGGAATTCTGTGTCATTAATTGTCATTTTAACACTTTGCATCAAAACCCTTTCAACTAAAACAGGTGTTCTGTTAATTTTTTAACAGGAGAGGTATAGAAGTGTCATCGCAAGGATCAAATGGCTGAGGTTTCATCATTTCATGTAAAAAAAAGTGCACAAACACATTTCGAGAAGCAAAACAACGTGCTAGTTGGCTTAATGGTTGGGGCTTGGGACCTTGGCTCAAAAGGCCAATTGTCAATCCGTGAGGCGTTGCAACACTTAGTGGTATTCACCTGACCCCAATATTTACTTGGATGATTCTAAGCCAAGGTTCTTCGCACCAAATAAATAAATAAAATAAAATAAAATAAAAAATTGTTGCTTAAATCCTACTACCAGTCTACCATACACTTGTAGAGTTTATATTTTACTTTCATGTATATGTCCTTTTTTTCATCTTCATTTAGTTATAAAGGATTTTTAAGTTAACAATTTGAGAGAGTTACTTATATAAACCATTATGCTTTACATTTGAAATACTAGATGATTCTAGAGACCAATTAAGAATATCTGCAATTCTATAATACCATTTTCCGTTTGTTTATCATTTAGGGCATGAGCTACATATATTATGAGAAATTCATAAACCCTAATTAAGAATCAATACTCCGCAAATCATGAATCAATCAAACACAAATAGATAGATGAGAATTCGAATTGCAATTTACTTCCAAAGACAATCATTTTTAAGCATATAATTAGAAAATTTTGCAGGAAAAAAAAGAAAAGAAAAGGGTAGATCGAAGCAAACTCACCTGAATCCAGAACAAAAAAAAAAACCCTGATTTCTCAAGTCGAAGACCAGATCAGCTCTAAGTAGAGCTCAAGAATCCCAATCGTTAGTGATCTCGGACTCGGATCTCTCTCTCTCTCTCTCGCTCTCTCTCTCTCCCGCGTAAAAGGGCGCCTTTTTTCGCTTTTTCCCCTAAATACAATTCAAAATTTATGGAATTGCACCCGACAGCAGATCTGGACCGGGCCTAATATGGGCCAATTAGTCTGTTCACTAAACCTGACCACTTATCATCCAATGATGCTTCATGGGCTTTAAGGCAGTAACTCGTAGCAAGTTATCCCAAATGCACGTTAATTTGCACATTGACTCTTGTGACCATGCACCATTGATTTGCACATTTTACACAATTATAATTATTTTGTTGGAACATTCTGAAGTGTGAATTAAAGGCACAATTCCAAGGATTTAGAAGTAAATTAATACAAAAAATTATTACGATTTTTTTTTTGGTGGAATAATAGGAGACTTTTGTCAGCGGCGAAGGAGGGCCAGAGTTCGAGCCCTCAAGTCATCAGAAGGACTCAATCGTTGCAGGAAAAATCCCAAGAATGGGAGGCCACCTTAAATTGTTCTTAGGTTTGAATCGATTTTTTTAAAGTGAATTACTCTTTCTAGTCAAAATAGGACTATACTAATGAATTTCCAATATTTAGCCAAATGCAAGGAACAATGAGATTTTTTTCTAATATTTTTCCTTCTGCAGGGAAACAGTAGGAAACCGGCACATATTTGCATTATGGTAAAAGAGGATGCTTCTTTATTATCATGGAAGCACAAAACATTTTTTTTTAATTCCCTGTGTTCTGTATAGAGAACCAGTAGCATATAGATTTGGCTCCCTGCGAGTAGAAGAAGTTTAAACTTTGTGCGTCTTGTTAGATTCTATGACAAACACTTGAGCAATTCCTTCAACATTCAGCTCAAATAACAGAATTCAAACTCTCCCTTTGCTTGTTGCTTACAATATACGAAACTACCGCAATTCAAGCACAACTCAATTTGCTGCAGAGCTGCAGAATTAGGAACCATGAGCAATTGATGCATCTAGCAACAAAGGTTAAAACACACACACACCAACTGCAACAAAACTCCAGCCGACATATAATCAGAAAATACCAGATTCTAAGTATCACAATAACTTTGAGGTAACAGAACCAACCAAAATCCGAAACAAAGTCTCTTTCACTAATAAAATATCAAAAAGGAACAGCGAGCTAAAAGACTGGCAACCACTTTCTCTAATTTAGTCTGCTTCGTCGATGACCTTGGTTCCCAATCCCTTGAGCCCTTCAGGAGGTACCTCTGCAACTGTGACGAGCGAGTAGAGCTCCTCCTTGGCATCCTCTTCTTCATTTCTCTTGCGGGCAATCCTCACGCGCACTCTCCTTGGAACACTACGGATCCCACGGCTCCAAATGTGCTTGTTTAGCTTCACGTCCACCCTCACATCAGTTGTACCCATTGCCTTCTGAGCGAATTTCCTGATTTCTTTGATGGCCTTGGGAGCCATCTTCTTGAAAGTGCTGCAACAGAGATGCAGCAGAGGATGCAGGTGTTAGGTGGATATAAGCTAGTTCTACAGTAACATGTTTGGAGTAAATGGCTCAAGAAATCCACCAAAAAAGTAAACTAGCCAAAAGATCCCCAGTCTTGATAACAATTTAGTAAGCTTTTAGGTAAATATTACACGTTTGAAAACCATAACGCAATATAGAAACTGAGAATGGCAATGTTCAAGGTAAGGAATAACAAAACCATAATGTGCTATAGAAACCGAGAATTGCAATGTTCAAGGTAAGGAACAAACAATGACAACGAGCAAGGAAAGAAAGTAATGCCTATGACAATCCAAGGAAGGAAGAAGTAACCAACTGAAATTGACCCCTTGTAGCTCCATATTACTGATTAAAGGTTAGAGACCAGAAAGTGTTTTAGTTTTCACCATATATGATGATTTAATTTTTTTTCACCATTGATTTAAATAATGTAGTTAAGAGCACTCAAAATCTATAGGAAATGGCCGGAACTCCCAAAAGCTCTCATTCAATGTGGATATAATCTTCGTCCAGGATGAAACTAATTTTGAATGTACATCCAGCTTGATACCATCACTACTAGTATAACGTGATAAGACATCACTACAAAGGAGATCAAAGGGACGCTGCAAACAGCAAACCAGTAACGCAAGATTTACTACAATTAATTAAAATAAGCTAACCCTACAAGTTTTCTGATTTTTCTGTAAGAAGAATCTTTAGTGTAACAGCTTAATATCACCAGACTCCCTCAAATCTCAATTTAAAACTAACATGGTAGGGGAGGTCACTCCAAAAAACATGTTGTATGGAATGGCGATTTAAATAAATAATAGATGCAGAAAAGCACGTGTAAAATATGGATGTGGATCATCATAACTGAAGATGCACGAATCTGTACAACATGATGCAGAGAAGAAAGCCACATTCCCATACCATACGAAAAAATTATTTGGGATCTCCATACAATTTGCCTAGGTGCAAGTTTCACCGCACATGGGACAACAATGTCAAGTTTTTCACGTGTGCCAGAGTGTTCAATATTGTAGATTTCATGTTTATACATGTGTAATTTATTGGGCTCATATTCATGGATAACTACGTTTTATTTACTGCAAATGTTTAGAGTGTAACATACTAAAGTTAAGCATGCCACAAATTTGCATGATATCAAGAGCAAAGGAACAATGACTTCTCAATGCTTCCAATTTCTATCATTACCTTTTGGATCCTTTAATGATTTTATTTTACAGTCCCCTTCCCTCTGCTTCTTATTTTGACATGAATCAGGTCTAGTTTCAAGTAATGACGTATATTCTACAGAAAATTTCTAGACTTGTATTAGGCTAATGCTAGTCGTTGCATAAAGATCAACATGAAAAACTTCGCTCATTTCTTCTTGTTCTTTTCTGACCGGGATTGAGTGGGCTTTTTTTCTTTTTCTTTTTCTTTTTCTTTTTGGGGGATGTAGTTGGTATTATTTGCATTTGACGTCTGAGTTGCTAATGCGAACACCACTTAGGCTTGGATGGTAGAGGGAGGGGTGAAGTAAGGGGAGTGACAAAAAACTGAAGTGCCTTCGGTAGAGGGTTTTTAGAAGGGAAGGTAGAGTGAAAAGAGTTGAGGTAGACTTAAAATCAAATAGAGATGAGGAGAGAGAAGAGTCCCTCCAAATTGAAGGGATTCAAGAAGAGAGAGAAAGTGAACTACGAAGTGATGGGTTTCTTCTCTCCTTCCCTTCTACCAAACAAAAAGCACAAGATGTATATACTTCCTTGCACCTTATTGCACCTCCCCTCACCTCACCTTCCCTCTTCATACCCCTACCAAAACATGCCTAAATGGATGATCCACTTGCTAATAAATCGTTAGCTCTATCATACAGCTCTATGAGTAATTAACAGAAAATTGTGAATGTTTCACTAAATCGCCATGATCCCATCCTTTCTTTGGAATATAATCTGAATGGCTCACTCGCATGTATCAGATATAAACCAACAATCAATAACACATAATTGCAGCCTGTTCCACAAACACAACAACCTTTCACTACACTTTTAAGGCAATATGGAATCAACCCAAGGCCAAGGCAATGTTTTGCACAGATTGCCCCCATAACCCAGAATACACACACCTCTAGAAGTCATTATTAAAGCTTGCTGCACTAGTTATTTAACTTGATTAATCGTTACTAAAGCTTGTTGCAATAGTTATTAAACTTAATTAATGTTTGGGCAATGTATATGCATACCTGCAAGCTAGAGTTTATGACAATTATTGCATTTAACTGATTTCCTCTCAAGAAATGAAACTCTAGATCCGATCAATCGTAATAAATTGATCCAATCAAAATCTTTTCATACAAAATCAACAGATTTAACTACAAAGACTTAATCTTTTCTATCCAAGTAATAAGATCTGTAAAAAGTAGGAAAAAATGGGGATAAATGGAAAGAAACTACGAGGGTGGTACCATCCATGGAGTCTCTTGTGGAGGTTGACGGTGTACTCTCTCGTCACCACCTCCTCCTTTCGCCCTTTGCTCCCCTTTTCCACCATTTTTGCCGCGCTCGCTCTCTAACAAAACCCCTAATTTGAGCTTTAGCGGCTTCAGGAGCGCAAACCCTAGGTTCTTGAGGATGATATAGGGTGCTGTCCGTGCGAAATCTCATTAATACCCTTCATTGTATTCCCTTCTTCTGTGAGTCAGTTCTTAGAAAATGGGGGTGATTTTGTCAATGGATTAAGTGTAGTGGATTCGGGCTCAACAAAGTTTCGTAAGTACCCGATATGGGTATGGTCCATATGGATTCTGGATCCGACGCCCAAAACAAACTCGAAGTTCGGATCAAGTTCCGGTCGGGTTTGTTGGATTACCCGACCGCAAAATAATGTCCGCTTCATACTTTGACCAAGGTTGGTTTTAGATATTAGTCCCGTAAATCATTAGTATTTTGATACTAGTCTTCCAAATTATTCATATTTTGATATTAATCATCCGAATTGCATTATTATGTTAATATTAGTCTTTCTAACTAGTTGAGATTATAAATGCTCGGGAAAGTTTCGACATGTTTAACTTTTTTTTAAATTGACAGTTATACCGCTTGGTCCTAATACCCAAACACATAAACCTTTTAAAAAAAACCGATAGAAGCACCAAATTGAACCCATTTCACCTCTGTTCTTCTCAATTGTTCATCGTAGGTGAACACATTTTCTTAACGGTTTTTTTTGCAAAAGAAAGTGGTTTTTCTGCAAAGGAGAGTAGGTACGGCGAGAGAAGGGAATTTTTTTTTGGACAAGGAAATTAAATCAGAGCATTTTGGTAATTAACCAGGATTGAGGGTTTTGAATAATAAAACTAACAGGCAAACTAATAGTGGCATATCAATGCAATTTGGGGACTAGGATCAAATATATGAAGATTTAGGGACTACTATTAAAATACTATTGATTAAAGGGACTAATATCTAAAAATCGCTTTGACCAAATGGTCGAGGAGATGGACCGAAGACGCCCCCTCTTCTTTTCTTCTTTTTTCTTGCTCTCTGTATAATTCCATCGATCATCTCTCTCTCTCTCCTCATTTTCTCAGCATCCACATTTCTTAGCCGTGAAAGGTAATTATATCACTATTTTTTTTCTTTTTTCTTGTATAAATCATCTTCTGATCAAATCTCTTCAGAATTCTTCCCATTTTATTCAACTAGTCCAAAGTTTATGCAGAGTTAGGATTTGTTTGATATATATCGTAGATTTCTTCGTTTTTGCAATAATTTAGGGTTTCTTTTAGAAGTATTTGGTATCTTTCTCAAATCTATTCATTTTGGCCTGAAAATTTGAAATGTTTTTTTTTATTAGGGTTCGGATTACAATAAAGGTTGAAATTTTCACATTGAGAGAGCCGGACATGAGCGATTCTAGCGATTTCACTTTTTGCCAGGTAAATGTTGATTACCCTTTACACTTGACCTAATTTGATTCGAGTAGCTTGCAGAAATGTAACCAAGTTCACATTTTGACTTGAACTTTGTGACAAATCTTGTTGCTGTTGTTAGAAACAGGACAAATCAAGAGAAATGTGTAATTTTATTCGTTAGTATTGAGGTCTATATATACAAGAGGAGTGGTCTCATTCTTCTACTCTATCCGATGTAGGACTAAACAAAAGGGGTCTATTCCTATCTAATATAAAGAAATAACTCTCAACATTCCTCCTCAAGATGGACGAAAGATATCTATTAAGCCCATCTTGTCACACCCTCTAGTTAGGTCTACTGAGCTAAGTCCTTTAGTCAAGCAGTCTGCAGCCTGATCCTTAGTTGAAACATGGCCTAACTCTAGTAGCCTACTGTTCAGCTTCTCTTTGATGAAGAACCTGTCAATCTCGATGTGCTTGGTTCTGTCATGCTGCACTGGGTTATTGGCAATACTGATAGCTGACTTGTTATCGCACCACAACTTAATCTTGGCCCATTGATCTAGCTTTAGCTCCATCAGCATGCTTTTCAGCCACATCAACTCCGCAACCCCCATGGTCATTGTTCTGTACTCTGCTTCAGCTGTTGATCTTGCCACTACAGATTACTTCTTATTTTTTTAAGAGAATAAGTTGTCTCTTACAAATATGCAGTACCTTGAGGTGGACCTCCTATCATCTCCGCAGCTAACCCAATCTGAGTCACAATAGCCCTCAATGTTCACATGGTCACTCCTTCTGAATATCAGCCCTTTGCCAGGGGCACCCTTCAGATACTGTACTTCAGGATCTGATATACTACATCCATATGACCCTTCCTCGGATCATGCATGTAGCGGCTCACCACGCTCACCGCAAATGAAATGTCTGGACGTGTGTGACTTAGATAGATCAACCTACCAATCAGCCTCTGATATCTCTCACGATCAACTAGTTCTTCTGCCTCAGCAATCAGCTTGAACCTCTGATCAATCGGTATAGTAGCAGGTTTGCACCCCAACATTCCTGTCCCTGCAAGAAGATCCAGTGCATATTTCCTCTGGGAGAGAACAATCGCCTCCGCTTCATGAGCTATCTCTATTCCAAGAAAGTATCGAAGCTGACCCAGATCCTTCACTTTAAATTTTTTGCTCAATCTCACCTTGAGCTGGGCAATCTCTTTCTCATCATCCCCTGTGATGATCATGTCATCTACATACACTGCAAGCATAGTGATGTGGCCCCCACTTCTTCGAAAGAACACAGTATGGTCGGCATTGATCTGCTTGTATCCCATACCAACCATAGCCTTCCTGAACCTGTCGAACCATGCTCGGGGAGACTGCTTTAGCCCATGCAGACTTTTTCGACTGCGGACTTTATCCTTTATGCGTCACGTGCGAATCACGGTGGTATCTCCATATACACCTTCTCCACTAGATCCCCATGAAGAAACACATTCTTCACGTCTAGTTGGTGTAGTTTCTATCCACTATTTACTGTCAGAGAGATCAGTGTCCGAACAGTGCTCATCTTCGCCACTGGTGCAAAAGTCTCATCGTAGTCAATCCGATATGCGGCGTACCCTTTTACCACGGTCGTGCCTTGTAGCGTTCAACACCTTATACGGATTACGTTTCACAGTAAACACCCATTTGCATTCCATTGCTCTTTTCCCTGCTGGCAGTGTCACCAACTCCCATGTGTGGTTCTTCTCGAGAGCCCCCAGCTCCTCGTGCATGGCTGCCTTCCACTTTGGGTCCTTCTTAGCAGCCTGCTAGTTGTTAGGTATAGTAACAGAATCTAATGATGCAATGAATGCTCCATGTGTAGGGGATATGTTAGAATAGGAAATAAATTGAGTAAGATCCTAATCATATCTGTCAGGAGGATTACCCGCATTACTGCAAGTAGTCCTCCTTACAGACACTGGTGTGGACAGAGGGGTAGCAGTAGAAGGAATGATATCACCTGAAGTGGAGGATGGTGTAGATTTCTCAAGAATTGGAGCGAGCGGAGACGATGGGCCCAGGCAGCCTTGTAGGCACCTCGGCTGCTTCCCCTCATACGTATGTACATAACTCTTCACGGTAGGCAACTCCCCACAGTGTAGGCATAGCACCCCTTGTCTCCTCCTCCTCCCCTTCGTCTTCATCCTCCTGCTCCTCGAGTAAGGGATCGAAGTGGGATTGAACCCTTGAGCTCACCATTCTCTCCTCTCGCCTCATACCTCCGTGTCGGGCGAGTCTCCAAGGTGAAGTTACCCCCAATGTGTAGTATGGCTCGAGCTCTCGAAACCGCACATCCATGCTGACAAACAGTCTTTTTTCCATTGGGCTCCAACAGACATATCCTTTCTGTGTGCCAGAGTATCCCACGAACATACACTTCACAGCTCTGAGATTCAGTTTCCCAACAGATGGTCTATTGTCCTTCACAAAACACACACAGCCAAACACCTTTAATGGTAGGGTCCCCCCGTTGTCTCCTTTCAGTGTCTCACGCGGAGATTTTCATTTCAATACACTCGAAGGCATCCTATTGATTAAGTGGCGGTAGTCAAAGCGCTTGTCCCCGCAATATTTTGGGACATTCATTGCCATCATCATACTCCTAGCAACTTCTAGGAGATGTCTATTCTTACTCTGCTACCCCATTCGAAATGGGTGTATGTGCATGTAGTGCGGTGTTGTATTCCTTGGTGGCGGATACTCCCCAAATATTCTGTTGGTGTACTCTGTCCCATTATCTGACCTCAACACCTTTATCACTGCACCATACTGAGTCTGGATGTGCCTATAAAAATCTTTGAAACAACAAACTACATCATTTTTATTTTTCACCAGGTACACCCAAGTGACTCTAGAAAAATAATCAATAAATGTAACAAAATACTTGCATCCACTTATAGAATTTATTGGACAAGGTCCCCATACGTCAGAATGTATCACCTCAAAACTACAGGAACTCCTATTATCCGAACTGACATAAAAGCTTCTAGTAAGTTTTCCAAACTCACAAGCATCACACTGAAGCTTCTGTTGATTTGCTTTCTGAAATAAGGTTGGATACATTTTATCCAGAATACTAAATGAAGGATGTCCCATCCGTTTATGATGTAGCATCAACTCATTCTCTGCGCACACCTCAGTTCCTCCTGCTCCCGTCCTCTCAACCATAGATGTCAGCGCTGAGTCCATCCCTTCACGGTCCAGGTACCACATCCCGCTACGCCATGTGTCAGTCCCAAGTCTTCGCCCTGTTTCCTTCTCCTGAAAGATCACCTTAGGAATATCGAAAGAAACAACACATTTCAGTTGAAGGATAATGACACTAATGGATAACAAAGCAATGTAAAATGAAGGAGCATGCAAAATATTAGATAGTGTTGAACGTAGCCTGCAATTATGATGCCCGCCTACGGGTGCATTTTGTCCGCATCATATCTGGATACTCTCGGCTCGCTAGGTGAGTATAAGACGAGAACTCACCGGCATTGCCGATTACATGTCTGGATGCTCGAATCCATTATCGGTCTGTGGATCTAGTGGCGACCATGGATGCAAGGGCATGTGTGTCGTTCATATCTTTGTTTGGGTGTCTTGTGAAGGCGTGGCGGCATAGTCTCCTCGAGCGGTAGATACACCCTCGGACCGTCGTCTACTACTTTACGTTTCCTTCGATCTTTGCCGAGAGCTCGATCCTCCTCGGTAAAGTCATCTCGGCTTCTTCCTCTTCCTCATCGCAAGCCAGATTCGCCGATGGCCTCCTCTTCCATCTCGCCGGCCTCCCGCGGCGCGACGACTCCGGCATCCCGTCCACCCGGTTCCTCCCTTGGATGGCTTAGAGCACATCTGTCTCCGGATGTCACCGCCTCTCCGCGATTAAAGCCTTGCTAGTCTCCCCTCACGAATCGGTGTTATCGGGTTTGAGACCACCGATCTTGACTTCTCCCGAAAGTCCACATGTCGGCCTGTAGCGTCACGGCTCTCTTCTGTATCATGGCCAGAGGCGCCTCCTCTAGAGATGGAATCTTCATCTGGACTAGTAGCATCGTCGTCCTCTGCTCAAATGATGGAGCCAAGCCTCGGAGGAATAGCATGGTCCTCTTCTGCAAAGAGGCATCGCTCTCCTTGCACTCAGGGTCCTTACAACTTGTTAGGGACGAGAAGTGATCGTGATCCAGCCACAAGCGCTCGGCTCGTGACATACTCACATGCAGTCTTCTCTCCACGGGTATGGCCGATTTTCTTTTCGATCTGGAATACCCTCAGGTTATTCCCCACTCCATCATAGGTCCTCCTCAGCTTCTCCTAGACATCCTGCACCTTCCTAAGGCCATCTACCTGCCGCACCAATTTTGGACTTCTGAACTGAGATACACCAACATATGAGTGGACTTCCACTCATCTCTTCTGCGAAGTCCTCGGTAGGCTCGGTCTTCTCCCGTCGGATATCGCCGGGTTCCTCCCGCAGGGTATATCTCACCGTATGACCAACTCGGATATGTCGGCCGCCGAGCTTCCGTCGATAAGTGGAAGCTCCACCTTCTTAGGCGGTGGCTTTGTTGAGCCCTCTCCATTGTCATCCTCATGAGCGCATCATAGTGAAACATCCTCCGGATTCAACTTCTTGATGAGTTCCGCCATCGGGTTTGTGCCGGTCTCCATAGATCTAACTTGTGTTCGGTTCCCTCACACCGATCTCACAAATCTAGATCCCACACCCGGCCTTCAACATCACCCTCTTCTCATCATCCACCTTGCCCCCCCGTTCATCTCATCTCCTCAACACGAGGGGGGGCTACACGATCAAGGGGATTATTTCACGAAGGAAATAATCGCCAAAGTGAGTGAAATCGACCAAGCGAAATCACCACTCTTCTCAGGATCAAAGCAATGTTCGATCCAGAGGGGTCAAGTTTAGAGGGGATTATTTCACGAAGGAAATAATCGCCAAAGGATGAAGGCGACGAAGCGACGGCGGTAGTGAACAGTGTTCGGCGGCGGTGAACAGAAAAGTTTTTTTTGTGGCGGCTAGTGTTTCGGAGGCTCTGATACCATGTTAGAAACATGGCAAATCAAGAGAAAGGTGCAATTTTATTCATTAGTATTGGGGTCTATATATACAAGAGGAGTGGTCTCATTCTTCTACTCTATCCGATGTGGGACTAAACAAAAGGGGTCTATTCCTATCTAACATAAAGAAATAACTCTCAACAGCTGTTAACTTTGTTATCACGCAAATGTTCACAAAAAACTAAAATTAAGCTTCCTATCTTTGTATATTTCATGGGCTTAAATGCTTGTGCTGCATTAGGTTGCTGGTTTGTATGTGATTAGCTTTTGTAAAGTAACTGTATTACGTATTCCTTTCTTCTTCTCGTCTGTGTTTTTAATGTATTAGAGCGAGTTATTTTGTTTTAGAAGGAAGTTAATGTAATGTAGCTCAGTTATTACCTGAGAATCATGATGAGAGGGCACACCATCAAACATTCTAACACGTGACAACTTGAATAAATACGAACGTCAAGAAGTATCACGTTGTATGCCTGTTTGAGACAGAGATAGCTTCATGATCAGTGCCCGTGCTACAATATAAGGAAACTCTGACTTGTGGTTGGTTATACATGAAACCATTGATTTAACAGAACCAACTTAGATTAAACTGGATGATCTCCTATATTCAATGTATACTTCGATGCGGATGATATACATGTACGCGATATGTATCTGATTCTTGGATATTCCTATACTTGGTAGATACTCGTACCCATATGCCGTGACCTAGAAATTTATAATGCATCCCAAGAGTATAAGATTTGTTTAGCGATGTACCGAAGCGGATAGGAGTAAAAAATTGTAACGCATGAATATACACTTTCATTTTATTTCTAGATGTTCTTTTACATGATTTATTCATCAAAGTTATGTGTGTCTTTCAGCCACTATAGTCTTACATATCCATTTACATGTATGTAACGATAGTTTTCACTCATTATGATTTTTTATTGTTGTGTCCATGACGTGTGCTTTTCGTAGATTTTCAAACCTGCAATATCAGAGTATCCTGGTTGGATTGTATTCATACCTCTTACCCCTATGATGCAACCTAATGATCTCATTTCCTCTAGTTCTTTTTGGTTAGTACTTGACATACTATACAGTATACACATTAACTTCTCTCCCATTTCCCTTCGCTTTATCCTTTTGATTCTACTTTCTTTGTTGCTTTCTGATTTACTCTTCCAATCTTTGCCAGCCATTGTTTCCTGCTGACATGGCTTTTTATAATTGCAATGTTGGTGTGATTTATTAGTTATCTTACATTTTTTTTAATGGCGCATCTCATGATTTGCTATATTTGTTACTTTTCTTAGTATATCTCATGAGTTATAATGCTTTTGTTTATTGCCTCTTAAATAGGATTCATATAACTTTTCAGGTTGCAGCTTGTTGATCATGATTTCAAATTGTTCTGTATATTGGGTCTATCATGTAATCTTAGCTCCTCAATGTTATTTGCAAAAACTGCTTGGAATTAGCTTGAAAACATACATGTTTGCACTGTTCCTGTCCTCCACTCTCTCACAATTTACTTTACTTCTCATTCTGATAGTAAGGTCCAGTTCGTCTCTGGTTGCATGCTACAATTTTCTGCATATAAATGCTCTGTTTTGTATTAAATGTGCATGCTTAACTTTTGTACTAGTATTTGGAGGATATGCTCATAATTGGCAACTTTCACTTTATTATACAAACACCTCTGTTCAATGGCTTGTACTTTGATTTTTGAGGAAATTTGTCCTGTGTTCCTTCTCTTTCCCTAATGTTGATTACTTGGCAATGCTTAGCATTTTGGTAGCCTTTCAACATCTCTTGCTTCTTTGGCACTTCTGTTGCTGCTATGATTAGTCATTATTGCAATTTGCGCAAATCCCAGTTTCCTTGTAGTCTTAATTTTTCAGCTTACTGTAACAATGCGAGTTAAAGGTGTCTTGATCCTTAAGATGCGTTGATTATTACCATTGGCGTGATTCTTGGTTTTTATCATCGGAGGCAGAAACTCTTTTTCATGCTTAGATGTTTACTCTTCTTATACGCACCTATATTATAACACTTCCAGGTTGTCATTCTGTAGGTTGGCTTGCAATCCAATGATGATCATTTGGAGTCACCTGAAAAAGTTCCCAACATCAGTAAGATCAACCTTGATGAAAGTTCCAAGGATGGTGTGAATAATCATAATATTAACAATGCAATCCAAGGCAACAAGTCACATGACAATGAAACAAAGTGCCCAGAGTCCAGTGCTTCTCCATCTAACAATGGTGGTGAGTTGGACTCATCAACACCAAAATTGATGGAGAAAACTGGACATGCACAGCAGGGGTTAGAGGAAAAGAAACCTACTGTGAAAAAGCCTGCAGCAAGAGCAAAGGTCCCTTTTGAGAAAGGGTATAGCCAAATGGACTGGTTAAAACTTACTCGTACTGATCCTGACCTTGCAGGTACTAAGAGTTTTAGGCTTTTAGCTAATTTATGATCTTTTCCGAAACCTTTTAGTTTGACCTATTTCACATTGCTGGCAATGTTATCATCAATGATATATGACTGCCTCCAAATGTGGTGTATGAAACACAACAGTTAAAGTCTGAGATTCTTTTAATTTAAGTCAAAAGACTAATTTCTAGTGCCCATTATAAATGGTCGGAACAAAACTTGACGATTATAAGTACCAGTCTATGGAAATAATGTTTATAAGCAGTGCTCATAGAACATTATGTTTTTTCAAAGATGCGGGCAATTGGTTCATTGATAATATTATTAGCTTCTGATTCTTTGAAACTTAAAAATGTTTTACTTGATTCCAAGTTTCCAACATATATTTTTGAAATTTCATTATTTATTATTTTTTGTTATGTTTGGACAGTTTTTCATCACCTCTATTCGTTTAGGTATTTTTGCGTAAGAAGTATGTGATTATATATCACCTATGACTGTTTTACTCGTTGACTTCCACCTCTTGTTGTCCGTTGATTGTTTACTATGTGAATAATGTGTCCATATACCTCCTTTAGTTTATTTAAAACTATATTGATGCCCACACCAGCTAAAATAGTTGTTAATTTAACCAACAATGTCCATCATTTTTTATAATACTAGAAGTGTCAGCTGTGATATTCTCACATGTTTCTTCAACTCCATTGCATTAAATTTGTTTTCTATGACTGTACAACTTCAGGGCTTAGAGGACGGTCGAATAGACGGCTCATTTCCTTGGATGAAGTTAAACAACATAAGACAGAAGGTTCTGTGTGGACTGTTTTGAAGGGTCGTGTTTATAATATTTCTCCCTATATGAAATTTCATCCTGGAGGTATGCATATCTTTATCTCCTTATGATCAATGAAATTGTTATATTTTCTTCTAAATTTAAATTGTTATATTTTCTTCTAAATTTTACTTTTTTAATGGCTCTGCTGATAGTGTTTTAGTTTGTGAGACATTGTTTTAGTAATGTAATGATGCATGGATAGTTGCTTAGACTTTTATTGTATTAACTCCATTAGTTTTGAAAATCTAATAATTTTGCATGAGAAGGAAACTATGTGCAATTGTTGTGATAATGAGCACCATCCATTATAGCAAAGTAGAAAGGAACATAATCCTCCTTATTAATTTGGGTTGCACGCAACTTCTAAACAGATAGATAAAGATGCTCATGTCACAATTGTATCCATATACAAAAGCGAGCAAGGGGAACCAAAAAGTTTAGTAAATAACCATTCCCACGCTGGAGATGGTTCATTAAGGGGGAACAATCAGATTTGTCAATATGTCAGTAGTCTTATTGTTTTTAATGCTTATTCCCTTACTTTAATAGCACATCTGTTCACCCTTTCTAGGTCCAGAATCTACAAATAGAAGGGCATGTTTAGTATGTTCACCCTTTCTAGGTCCAGAATCTACAAATAGAATGGCATGTTTTAGTGTGTGAAAAATATAAGTCCACGTGCAGTAAATGGTGTTGCTTAGGTGATTTTATAACCTTTTTTTCCGTATGCTCTTCAAGTGCATCAACGATTCCATACACTGCAGAAATAGGAAGAGATAAGAGGAAAGACTAGTTAGAAAAGAAAGAAGGAAAGAGGAAGAAGCATTATTGTGGGGATCTTCTGGAGAGTGGGAATTAGCCTCTGAGAAAGAAAGGTCAAAAATGACAATGGCTAACATTGTAAGTTTCAGTGTCCCCCTCCTCCACAGAAGAAGGAATTGCCATCTTATTCTGAAATTTCCCAATTTCCCCCATCAGAGTTTCAGGAAAACGTACTCTCTGAGCTTATAAGTGGTGGTGGTCTATAAAATATAACGATAAGTTTAGGTCCATTTTCTACAATGTATAAGATTTTAGGATCTGAAAAGTATTTTAATAATTTCTAAATTTTCATTGGAATTTTTGGCACATTATTCAGTAATTGTATTTTTTATATATTGTTGAGCTATATAAAACTTACGAAGTTTTACTTTTGATTTTATTTAACTTGCAATGGCAAGACACTTAGCTTGGTCGTAACTGAATCATGTACAAATCTATGGTTTATCACATAACAGTAATTTGGATAGGGTGTTTAGTTTTTTGTATTTGTAATATATTTAGATATATATGGTACAAGGACTGCAATTTTTGTGATATAAATCAGCATAGTGCTAAAAATATGTTCATGTGGCAGTACAGATATTAAATAAGATTTGTAATTGGATGTTTCTTATCTGTAAACTATTTGAATAGATGGTCCAATTACTGTCGTTTTTGTGATGCGAATTGAAAAGAAAAGCTAAAAAAAGGTTGAGGTTCATATAATGCAATTAAAAGGACCTGTGATCCAAAATCAACCGTCAAACTGAACAATGACCTCTTTAGTTACTGGATATGGCTTGGGTTTAGTTCTCCCACCTCTTATCGAGCTTCTATCTTGATTCAAACATGTATGAATTGAAGGGTTGTATTGCAATCTTACATTGACCCTCTTGAGACCTTACTGGTTTGCTGCAGTGCCTGGAAACCTGGCCAGGTGAATACCAGGTCCTTCATGTTTGTCCACTGGTTGACAGCGTCTTCATAGTACATGTGTGCATGTTTATATCGGTATAATACAAGCTGCAGTGTTAGGTAACACCTTTCTTGTGGTGGACCCTACATCAACCTTGCTGAAACCTGATGTGTTTGCTGCTGTACCTGGAAAATCGGTCATACCAAATGCCTCATCTTACCCAATAGTAGTATGTATGTGCATCAGTGCATGTATATATCTGTAAAAACAAAGGCTATGAGTTGCAGGTATGGGATATTTCTTAATATTTCTTATACTGGCCTTGAAAAATAGTAGATGGACATTCCAGGTAGTTGATTCTCAATATTCAAATATAATGATTGACATTATTTTAGAGATACATGGGAAATCATGTAATTTGAACATACTTTGCATGGATCAGGTGGATCATTTATTCTGTTGTACCTTACATTTTGCAACCGCTTTGATGCTTTGAGTAAAAGGTTCTCAAACTACTTGGTTTTTGTCTTTTTCTAATATTTTCTAAATATTTTTTTATCTTTTTTTTTCCCTTTTTGGGAGAATGATGATCGTCGTGATTGGCTTGGATGGCCCACCATATATTTGAAACTTCCTGCGCCACCTCATTATATCTAACAGATAGAGATGGTTTTGGGCTTGATACATTTCTGTTGAGTTTTTTGTCAGAGAAGTGTCACACGTTTCTTTCCTGTGTTATTTTATTTTCTTGATTTTATATTGGATGATAGATTTTAATGTATTACATGCAGAATCTTTAATGTGTTGAAGAATATGCATATAAACTATAATTTAAAGGACTAAATATGCTGGAAGACAAACTTCTGAGATGGAGAAAAAGATCAGCTTGTGTATATATGTTAAAACCCTCACCATTGAAAGACGAAAACTCCCAGTATCTCAGTTTTTTAAGTTCTGAAATATTTGTGTTGTTTACAGGACTAAGTATTCTTTAACATCCTTTTTCCTATAACCTTGCAGAGTACAGCAAATATATACTAATTTATTTACTTGGGAGTGTCAAACTCTGACAATTCATATTAATTCTATTTGGCAGGTGTTGATATGCTTATGAAGGCAGCGGGAAAAGATTGCACTACTTTGTTCAGTATCCTTTTTAGATTTTATTCTTCATTCTCTTACATAGTAGTCATTAACTTCTATTACTAGCTGCTACTAACAATTTTAGGAGCAAAAAATATACACGCAATCCAAGGACTAATTCTTACCACCTCTGTTAATAGTTTGAGATTATGAGACGTTGAATTAGATATCACCCCTTTTTACTTTCAAGAATTCCTTAGTTAACAATACTGGATTGTTGATTTTTTTCCCCCTTACTTTTTGATAGTCCTTAATTCCTTTTCTAGACAAATATCATGCGTGGGTGAACGCTGAGTTCCTTCTGGAGAAGTGCCTTGTGGGAATGTTGGATGATACCGTGTGAAGGGCCATTGATCAGACTCGTGATTCAACTCCATTCTGATATTGATTCCATTGTACCAATTCATTGGACCTCAACTATATACGGAGGCGAATATGCTTATACGATAACTATGTATAAGAAAACTATTTCCTCCGTGGGGTGATTAAATTTGTGCTATTTGAGGAAGAACTTGTTTATACGATGTAGTTGTACAAGAAAATTCTTTTATTTTATGGCGAATGACAAATGTGTGCATCTTATGCAAATGTAGTTTGTACAAGAAAATTCTGTTATTTTATGGCGAATGACAAATGTGTACATCTTATGCAATAATATATGCAACTCTTGGTAGTAACATGTTGACGGTGTTACTCTACAGTTTTTTGTATGGATGTCGACGAAACATGAATTCCCCCCTCTTTTTTCCATTTTTTTAGAATAAGATGTTCGACACACCTGATTTTTTTTTAAAAAAATAATCTGGATAAAGTTCTGTATGTACTTATTTTTGCTTGGTAGTGCTGAGCTATAGTAAACTTTGTTGTATTAACAAGTTCTTGAAGTTTTCGGGATGGCTAGATGAAAGTCCAGCCGAAATTTGAGCATGCCAATTTTGCAAGTATGACACAATTGTCTTAGGGCGTGTTTGGATTTCAATGGGGTTAAGCGAAGTTAAGGAAAATTAGGAGAGAGAAGATAATGGTAGGGAAGGGAACTGTTCCCTTCCCCTTGGTTACACCCTAATTTGGGGATAACAAATTTTATGTTATTAGGGGGTGGACTAAGGGAAACTAGGGTGAACAACTTCACTTCCTAGATGTTCCCAACCATGGTGAATAGTTCCCCTAACTTTCCTTCTCCCACATTCCTCTCAATCCAAACAAGCTCTTAGAGAAAATATGCATGCTGATTTTTTTGGTAAGTGAAGGCAGGATATGCAACTTTCTTAAATTTGATTTAAAATTGGGTTAATGGTTTTTCCACTAGAAACCACCTTAAAAATAGGGTAATTATACAAAAATGACCTTTTAATTTTAATTTATACATAAACCGTCTTTAAAGTGGGTTTTTGTCGCAATCAACCCTCTCTCAGACAAAAATTTTCACTAAAAATTCAAAATTACAGTTAAAAAACTCACATTCAAGGCACATGACTCATTTTTAGTGTTTAGATCTTGTTAGGATACAACTCACACTCTTTAAACTTGAATTTTTTAAGCTTATTTTTTGTTTTTAGTGAAATTTTGATTGGGCGGTGGTTGATTGCAACAAAAACCCATTTTAAAGATGGTTTATGTATGAATTAAAATTGAAAGGTGTTTATGTATAATTACACTCTTTTTTAAGGTGCTTTTTTAGGGGGAAAAACCCTTGGGTTAATTGCGAATAGACCACCCATAGTATTATCCAATTGCGACTAGACCCCATGTAGTTCTATTTATGCAAATAGATCCCTTATAATATTGGTCCAGGTGCAAATACATCCCCTTAATGAACTTTTTTGACTCTTTGAAAAGTTCTTAAAAAAAGCAATTGGAGGTCTATCCATACTAACAGAATTGTAGAGGGCCTATTCGTCTAGTTAACACTTTTAATGATTTTAAGTGTTAAAAAATTGTCTATTTGTATAAATAGAACTACATAGAGTCTACTCGCAATTGGGTGATACCATAGGGCGTCTATTCGCAACAAACCCTTTAAAATTTGGGTCAAACAATATAACAATTCCCACGTGCTTGTATTTGGTTGACTGCATTTCTTCCCGCTTGGTTCATGGAATCTGAACGAAAATAGCGTCAGCAAGACATAATTGATAACTTTTTTAAGGAATTTCACTCAAAAAAATATCTCGGGTTATATTATTCCAAATATACCGTTATCCTAAAAGTAGAATTCTTGTGAAAATTTAATGGCAACTTGATTGCAGTTTACTATATAAGCTCATGATGTTTATTAAAGAAAATAGTGAAAGTTCGTAATGATTTTTGAGATTTTATTCTATTCCTAGACTAAGTTAAAACATACTTTTATGGTTAAAATTACTACGAAGCCATTATGTTCAGGTCATGCTTGACTTAGAATGACAGATTAAAGATTGATATAAAAGCATACACGAAAACGGAAAATTTTATGTTTTGATATAATACTTACGAAATTAGCCATGCACCATCCCTTAATTATCATCTTCATTTTACTGGATTAAAACTTTCCCTGTAAGATCCTAGTAACACCATACCTATTTATATTAGAGCTTAATTAAGATTCTAAATTTTATGTCAAATTATTATTATTTACTATAAACATGCACATTGTTTCTTTCTTGTGCAATATATTTCAAAGAGAAAAAGTTAGGGCCTGTTTAGTTTGACAGATGTACCAGAAGTAAGAAATAGATCAAAGAAGTAACTTCTAAATTTTTAAACTAGGTAGTATATTTTTTTATTTATTTCACATATTTTTTAAAGTAGTGGAAATAATACTTCTTATTCTTCATTTTCTTTTTCTTGTTTGGATAACAATGAAAAGTTGCTAGGAAGTAACTAATAAAGGAAATATTAATAAGAAAAATTATTTATTTCCTAATTAATATACATTTCACCTACTCCGAGCTACTTCTGAGCATTGAGGGGTGGAAAAATATTTTGAAAGTAAGGATGACACGTAGACGCCACATCAGTATTTAATGAAGTATTAAAAGTAAGTTTTTCAGAGAAACAAACATATTTTTTTCATTGGCAGTAGCAGAAGTAGCCTCTACTTCCTTAAGTTCAGCTACTTTATAATTACTTCCGTGCAAACAAACATGCTCTTAATTGAAAGTGGGACAAATACAGAAACAAGTCACTGTAAGGCATCTTGCTACTCTCAATGGAAATCAGAATCTTATTCATTATGTGAGAAATTTTTTTCCCCCAGCTAATACACATGTTAATTAAGAGTTTTTCTTTTTAGCACAAAAAAATTTCCATTAATAATTCACCAAGCACAAATAATAAATTATAGAAATATATGTCTTGAAGATTGTAACCTTCTTAGAAAGAAATAATTAAAAAGCTGAGCAGAGTTTCTTGAATTGATCTAATGCAAGGGTTGAGCTCCCTATATAAATAAGCATCTGTATTCAAGTGTTATAGTATCAATATTCAACAGTGTTTAGCTTCTAGAAGTAAAATGGTAACGTATTATTCACTTGTTTTGTAGTTTTTGATAAATTATTGGGATAAATCATCCCTCTCAGTGTTTCGAATAGTGGCAATGTGGCATTTATCCCTCGTTTATCTTATTTACGATGAAATTGCATCTTGATTGTTTCATTTATTTCTCTTATTTTCTATTTTATTAGAAATTAATTATTTTATAATACTCTCAAATTATATCTTCGTAGGAATTTTCTGTCATCCAAATTATAAAGACTTTGTTCAAACTATTGAAGTCATCTTTTAGTTTTTTCGAAAAGAAAGCATTGATTGCATTGGACTTTACTGTCATTCTTTAAATTTGTTTTTCTTTTCACAAATTTGTTTTGCAGGTACAATCCATAATATGCTAAAATTTTCAGAAACAGATAAGAAAAAGAATGAAATTCTTGCACTATTAAAATTTAGTTGTTATTATCTCCATTAAATGAACAAAGAAAAATTTATCCGCACATTCCTCTTTATGTCTATTAAAGAAATGTTATCATGCAAAGGGTTTAACTATCTTTTAAGACTCCATTTGACAAAAATTATAAGAGTGCTTGGGAAGCCCTTTTTTTTTTTGGTCAAATTAGCTTTTAAGTTATTTTTTTTCTTCATATTCACGTGTTTAGTAAAATACTAAATAACTAGCTTATAAGCCCCATTGAAAAAACCGGCATACCCCGGCTTTTGAAAAACTAGCTTATAAGCTCAGCTAGATAAGCTAAGTTTGATGAAACAAATTACTATTCTACCCAAATAATTTTATTATAATTTTTATCATAAAAGTCAAAAGTCACCAAAAACTGATGTGACTTAATAGCTTCTAAAAGTAAGCCCCTACAAGCAGCCTCTATGTCTTGCGGCGAAAAGTGACTAGGAAAAAAAACTCTACAGAGATAAATGTGGCTCTTTGAAGTCTTTAGAGGGATAAATACAATTTATCCTAAATTACATATGCATTGCTAACCTATAGAACTATATACTGTTCATATATTTTTTTCTGTGTGCTTCATGCAGTTAATTAATTTATTTGTGGTTTGTTATTTGTAACAGAGAGCATACCTTCTTGTGTTTTATTGTCTTGCTTATTTATTGGGCGGAGGGCTGGCTCGAAGGATCGATGTTACCAAGTATGGAGCTAAAGGAGACGGCAAAACAGACGATGCTCCTGTAAAACTAAAATGCAATACATAATTAGTTAATAATATTTTTACAAATATTTATGCAGATAAATGTATTTATTAAAAATTATTTAAGCATGTTTCTTATGTTCTCTTTTAAATCATTTTGCGAAGTTTCTTCATAAATGGCAACACAACATAATCAATTTCCGTGGTTTTGAGAAAGTTCTTGAGAGAATGTTTTGAGAAAGGAAAAAAAAAAGACAACTATTCAGCAAGAAATTAAATAAAATGGACCTAAGTTTCCTCACTTTTAAAACCTAACACGGATTTTTGTTAATTCCTTCAAATTAACTACGTGGGTATATAAGTTTTGTGATTTATCCTAACATTTTTAGAGAACTTGAGGAACATTTATGCCAAAAACTCTTAATAAAAATTATGCCATTTCTTTGGCAATTTATTCTTCAGGCATTTTCAAGGGCTTGGAGTGCAGTTTGTAACAGTGCAAGGTCTTCTACAATGTTAATCCCCTCATGGGGAAAATTTATGGTTGGTCCAGTAGTCTTCAAAGGCCCTTGCAACTCCCCTGTTCATGTTCGGGTATTATTCACAAAATCATAATATTTAGTAATAACAATATGAAGATAATTTTCACAATAAGTCTTGATATATAATTTTGACTATGTGATGTAATTTTGATAATGTAGGTTGATGGGAATATTGTAGCACCTAGCCAAATATGGAAACGATCAGGCTTTGATCATTGGATTACATTTCTAAGAGTGACGGGAGGACTTAGAGTTGATGGCAATGGTCAATTTGATGGAAATGGCAATATTTGGTGGACTTGCCGTGAAAAAATGTGCATACATTCTTCTAACGTTGTTTTTTAATGCATAAATTTTTGCTAAAAATATCATGAACTCGTAGAGATTTTGCACAAATATTACAAACTATTTTATTAAGGAAAATATCATACTTTTGCTTCACCAGTCTACTATGACTAACAAATATTAGGCAGAGCGTAAGTTAACATGTGATATACATGTGACATATTTTAGATTCTTTGGTCCTCTTTACTTTGTACAACTACTATCTCTTTCTCCTGTCATTCTTAACTATTAGTGACATTTTAGACTTTTAAGAACATCGATGACATCGCTAGGATAATTTTTAGATAATATATAATATTCTTCTACGAATTCAAAAATTATAATATTTTTCTCCTGTAGAAATAATTTATGATATTTTGTGCGAAACTCCTAATAGCTTAGG
This sequence comes from Asparagus setaceus, assembly GCA_012295165.1. Taxonomy (NCBI): domain Eukaryota; kingdom Viridiplantae; phylum Streptophyta; class Magnoliopsida; order Asparagales; family Asparagaceae; genus Asparagus; species Asparagus setaceus. The sequence goes on along the minus strand of CM022705.1, from coordinate 72,253,106 downwards.
GCGGTTTGGTCCAATTTCTATAATAAAAAAAGAAAAGAAAAAGTGCTCAAAATTTGAAGTCTTTAGAGGGATAAATACAATTTATCCTAAATTACATATGCATTGCTAACCTATAGAACTATATACTGTTCATATATTTTTTCTGTGTGCTTCATGCAGTTAATTAATTTATTTGTGGTTTGTTATTTGTAACAGAGAGCATACCTTCTTGTGTTTTATTGTCTTGCTTATTTATTGGGCGGAGGGCTGGCTCGAAGGATCGATGTTACCAAGTATGGAGCTAAAGGAGACGGCAAAACAGACGATGCTCCTGTAAAACTAAAATGCAATACATAATTAGTTAATAATATTTTTACAAATATTTATGCAGATAAATGTATTTATTAAAAATTATTTAAGCATGTTTCTTATGTTCTCTTTTAAATCATTTTGCGAAGTTTCTTCATAAATGGCAACACAACATAATCAATTTCCGTGGTTTTGAGAAAGTTCTTGAGAGAATGTTTTGAGAAAGGAAAAAAAAAAGACAACTATTCAGCAAGAAATTAAATAAAATGGACCTAAGTTTCCTCACTTTTAAAACCTAACACGGATTTTTGTTAATTCCTTCAAATTAACTACGTGGGTATATAAGTTTTGTGATTTATCCTAACATTTTTAGAGAACTTGAGGAACATTTATGCCAAAAACTCTTAATAAAAATTATGCCATTTCTTTGGCAATTTATTCTTCAGGCATTTTCAAGGGCTTGGAGTGCAGTTTGTAACAGTGCAAGGTCTTCTACAATGTTAATCCCCTCATGGGGAAAATTTATGGTTGGTCCAGTAGTCTTCAAAGGCCCTTGCAACTCCCCTGTTCATGTTCGGGTATTATTCACAAAATCATAATATTTAGTAATAACAATATGAAGATAATTTTCACAATAAGTCTTGATATATAATTTTGACTATGTGATGTAATTTTGATAATGTAGGTTGATGGGAATATTGTAGCACCTAGCCAAATATGGAAACGATCAGGCTTTGATCATTGGATTACATTTCTAAGAGTGACGGGAGGACTTAGAGTTGATGGCAATGGTCAATTTGATGGAAATGGCAATATTTGGTGGACTTGCCGTGAAAAAAATGTGCATACATTCTTCTAACGTTGTTTTTTTTAATGCATAAATTTTTGCTAAAAATATCATGAACTCGTAGAGATTTTGCACAAATATTACAAACTATTTTATTAAGGGAAAATATCATACTTTTGCTTCACCAGTCTACTATGACTAACAAATATTAGGCAGAGCGTAAGTTAACATGTGATATACATGTGACATATTTTAGATTCTTTGGTCCTCTTTACTTTGTACAACTACTATCTCTTTCTCCTGTCATTCTTAACTATTAGTGACATTTTAGACTTTTAAGAACATCGATGACATCGCTAGGATAATTTTTAGATAATATATAATATTCTTCTACGAATTCAAAAATTATAATATTTTTCTCCTGTAGAAATAATTTATGATATTTTGTGCGAAACTCCTAATAGCTTAGGGGCGGTTTGGTCCAATTTCTATAATAAAAAAAAAGAAAAGAAAAAGTGCTCAAAATTTGATTTCTTTGTATTTGTATAAAATTTGTAGGAAAATTTTATAGAACTCAAAGAGTACTATTTTTCTTTTCTTTTCTTTTTTTTTTGCTATTTCTTTGTTTGGTTCAAAGCATGAAAAAGTTCCTAACTTTATAGAAAATAGGTTATTTTCTTTTTCTTTTGTTTGGTTGGATATCACTTTCTTGAAAATATGTTCCTAACAATGCCCATGGGAAATCACATGGGGTGGTACGGGTATACTTAATTATTTTTTAATATAAATGTCAGATTTTCTGGCAATTTCCTCTCATTTGGAGAGGAAGTTGATTTCTATAAAATACCCCACTTTTCCCTACTTTATAGAAAATATTTCTATAAATTTTTCTTGAACCAAACATAGTTTATAGAAATCTATAGAAATCTATTATTTACAAAAATGCCATTGTCATGTATTTTCCCAAAACTTTTCTATAAAATGGGTGAACCAAACACCCCCTTATAGTCGTTTTGTGAAATTTACCTTTTTTATCCACCTGTGTAGCCTTAAATTAATTACTAATTTTTTTCTTCCTTTTTTTTCTTATTTCAGAAATGTTCAGATGCTCCTGATGTAAGTTTTTTCCCCCCTTCTTCTTTTGAATTTCAGAAAAAGATTAACAAAGAAACTTCATGTTTAAGTACACTGTTGTTGTGATGATTGGATGCAGACACTGGCATTTGGTGGTTGCAATAATCTCACACTGGAAGGCTTGAGATTTATAAACAGCCCAATGAAGCATATTTCTGTATTTAAATCTAGTGGAGTTCAATTGTGGAACCTTACTATTACTGCTCCTGAGGAAAGTCCCAATACTGATGGCATCCACATTGAAGAATCTCAGCAGGCTGAAATTTCAAACTCTATAATTGGAACAGGTAATTCTAATTAGGGTAAACTTCACATAGGCTAAATGTCACTTAAAAACCATAAAGTTCTCCGTTTTGACACTTTAATACCCTGACCTGTATTTCACCACAATTAAATAGCTTAAGTTTTCTGCCGTTGGAATTCCTGCTAACACCCTACCCCCTCCCCTAATTAATACACCTAACGGTTAAAAATGCACTTATATCAATCGATGATGATAAAAGGCACTTAAATTTGTCATGTGACAGTCACATGGGAGCATTCTTTGAAATGTTCTCACATGTGACTAACAGAAGGTACCAACATGTAACATTTTAAAAACTTATGGTATTTAAGTGCTGCGAAAAATAAATCAGGCTAAGTGTCAAAACAGGAAAACTTTGTGGTATTTAAGTTTTATATAGATTTTCACATAGCTCCTCATGTTTTGGCCATTTTGAGATAACCCCCTGTTTAACCCCCTAATGTTTGCAATATTGAAGGTGATGATTGCATCTCTATTGGAACGGGTACATCAAATCTTAATATCACTCAGATAAACTGCGGGCCTGGACATGGCATAAGGTTTGTTCATAGCTAATAGTTTTTATTTTAGACTTGAAAATTTTGAATTATCACAAATTTATTGTAAAAAAAAAAACAGTAAATTTGATATCATTTTGCTTTGCAGTATTGGTAGCTTGGGTAAAGGTGGCACCAAAGCTACTGTGAATCAAGTTCAGGTCTCCAATTGCCAATTTGTGAAGACAACAAATGGTTTGAGAATTAAAACTTGGCCGGTAATAAATCAAACCATGTTGTCTAAATTCTACATATAAGTTATATTTGCTAATAGTTTGGATTTATTTATCACTTGGGTTTTGATTCAGGGTGGCTCTGGTCTGGTTAATGACATCAATTTTGTGGGAAATAATTTCACCGAGGTTTATAATCCGATAATTATAAACCAATTCTACTACGACCATCGCAAAGATTGTGGCACTGGGGTATGTACTATTAAATACATTTTGTTTTTCACCGATAAACTCTAATTAGTTTTTAATCGATGTAAAAAAACTAAGCTTTTCTAATCTGCATTTTAAGAAATATTTATTATATTATTCGAGTTGATTAAACTCAACAATGTCTCTTGTAATCATAATATCATCCTAGATCAATACTATAGAGAATCCATATCAAGTCTTTTTTTTTCTCTCGATAAATTAGAAATTTAAGGTTCAAAAGAAAATTTTAGTACACATCAAAATAAACAGTAACATTTTAAAACTTATGGTATTTAAGTCTTTGCGAAAAATAAATCGGCTAAGTGTCAAAACAGGAAAACTTTGTGGTATTTAAGTTTTATATAGATTTTCACATAGCTCCTCATGTTTTGGCCATTTTGAGATAACCCCTGTTTAACCCCTAATGTTTGCAATATTGAAGGTGATGATTGCATCTCTATTGGAACGGGTACATCAAATCTTAATATCACTCAGATAAACTGCGGGCCTGGACATGGCATAAGGTTTGTTCATAGCTAATAGTTTTATTTTAGACTTGAAAATTTTGAATTATCACAAATTTATTGTAAAAAAAAAAACAGTAAATTTGATATCATTTTGCTTTGCAGTATTGGTAGCTTGGGTAAAGGTGGCACCAAAGCTACTGTGAATCAAGTTCAGGTCTCCAATTGCCAATTTGTGAAGACAACAAATGGTTTGAGAATTAAAACTTGGCCGGTAATAAATCAAACCATGTTGTCTAAATTCTACATATAAGTTATATTTGCTAATAGTTTGGATTTATTTATCACTTGGGTTTTGATTCAGGGTGGCTCTGGTCTGGTTAATGACATCAATTTTGTGGGAAATAATTTCACCGAGGTTTATAATCCGATAATTATAAACCAATTCTACTGCGACCATCGCAAAGATTGTGGCACTGGGGTATGTACTATTAAATACATTTTGTTTTTCACCGATAAACTCTAATTAGTTTTTAATCGATGTAAAAAAACTAAGCTTTTCTAATCTGCATTTTAAGAAATATTTATTATATTATTCGAGTTGATTAAACTCAACAATGTCTCTTGTAATCATAATATCATCCTAGATCAATACTATAGAGAATCCATATCAAGTCTTTTTTTTTCTCTCGATAAATTAGAAATTTAAGGTTCAAAAGAAAATTTTAGTACACATCAAAATAAACAGTAACATTTTAAAACTTATGGTATTTAAGTCTTTGCGAAAAATAAATCGGGCTAAGTGTCAAAACAGGAAAACTTTGTGGTATTTAAGTTTTATATAGATTTTCACATAGCTCCTCATGTTTTGGCCATTTTGAGATAACCCCTGTTTAACCCCTAATGTTTGCAATATTGAAGGTGATGATTGCATCTCTATTGGAACGGGTACATCAAATCTTAATATCACTCAGATAAACTGCGGGCCTGGACATGGCATAAGGTTTGTTCATAGCTAATAGTTTTTATTTTAGACTTGAAAATTTTGAATTATCACAAATTTATTGTAAAAAAAAAAACAGTAAATTTGATATCATTTTGCTTTGCAGTATTGGTAGCTTGGGTAAAGGTGGCACCAAAGCTACTGTGAATCAAGTTCAGGTCTCCAATTGCCAATTTGTGAAGACAACAAATGGTTTGAGAATTAAAACTTGGCCGGTAATAAATCAAACCATGTTGTCTAAATTCTACATATAAGTTATATTTGCTAATAGTTTGGATTTATTTATCACTTGGGTTTTGATTCAGGGTGGCTCTGGTCTGGTTAATGACATCAATTTTGTGGGAAATAATTTCACCGAGGTTTATAATCCGATAATTATAAACCAATTCTACTGCGACCATCGCAAAGATTGTGGCACTGGGGTATGTACTATTAAATACATTTTGTTTTTCACCGATAAACTCTAATTAGTTTTTAATCGATGTAAAAAAACTAAGCTTTTCTAATCTGCATTTTAAGAAATATTTATTATATTATTCGAGTTGATTAAACTCAACAATGTCTCTTGTAATCATAATATCATCCTAGATCAATACTATAGAGAATCCATATCAAGTCTTTTTTTTTCTCTCGATAAATTAGAAATTTAAGGTTCAAAAAGAAAATTTTAGTACACATCAAAATAAACAGTAACATTTTAAAACTTATGGTATTTAAGTCTTTGCGAAAAATAAATCGGGCTAAGTGTCAAAACAGGAAAACTTTGTGGTATTTAAGTTTTATATAGATTTTCACATAGCTCCTCATGTTTTGGCCATTTTGAGATAACCCCCTGTTTAACCCCCTAATGTTTGCAATATTGAAGGTGATGATTGCATCTCTATTGGAACGGGTACATCAAATCTTAATATCACTCAGATAAACTGCGGGCCTGGACATGGCATAAGGTTTGTTCATAGCTAATAGTTTTTATTTTAGACTTGAAAATTTTGAATTATCACAAATTTATTGTAAAAAAAAAAACAGTAAATTTGATATCATTTTGCTTTGCAGTATTGGTAGCTTGGGTAAAGGTGGCACCAAAGCTACTGTGAATCAAGTTCAGGTCTCCAATTGCCAATTTGTGAAGACAACAAATGGTTTGAGAATTAAAACTTGGCCGGTAATAAATCAAACCATGTTGTCTAAATTCTACATATAAGTTATATTTGCTAATAGTTTGGATTTATTTATCACTTGGGTTTTGATTCAGGGTGGCTCTGGTCTGGTTAATGACATCAATTTTGTGGGAAATAATTTCACCGAGGTTTATAATCCGATAATTATAAACCAATTCTACTACGACCATCGCAAAGATTGTGGCACTGGGGTATGTACTATTAAATACATTTTGTTTTTCACCGATAAACTCTAATTAGTTTTTAATCGATGTAAAAAAACTAAGCTTTTCTAATCTGCATTTTAAGAAATATTTATTATATTATTCGAGTTGATTAAACTCAACAATGTCTCTTGTAATCATAATATCATCCTAGATCAATACTATAGAGAATCCATATCAAGTCTTTTTTTTTTTCTCTCGATAAATTAGAAATTTAAGGTTCAAAAAGAAAATTTTAGTACACATCAAAATAAACAGTAACATTTTTAAAAAAATTACTTTCAAAGGGCTCGGCTGTTAAAATCCAAGACGTGCGCTACATAGGAGCATCAGGGACATCCGCGAGCACAAACGCAATAACCCTCAACTGCAGCGCATCCGCGCCGTGCACGGGCATCACGATGGAGGACGTTAGCTTACAGTACGTCGCAGAACCACGTGCCACGGCCTTTTGCATCAATGCCAAAGGCAGTGAGAAAGATCCAGTCATCCCAAAAGTTCCTTGCTTGAATTGATGTAGACATGCACGAAATTTTTATTTTATTTTTCTAGTAAGGTTTTGTAAAAAAAAATAAAAGGTGTTTGGGGAATGTATTATAGAATAAATGCGTTAATCAATTGGGTTGATGGTTGTTAAGGTTGTGTAGTGATGTTGTTATTGAGAAGTTTAATATACAAGAAATTTCTCAGTTGAAAATAAAATTGTGCATGTGCTAAGTGCTTGAAAATAAAAGTTGTGTAAATGTGCTAAGTGCTTGAAAGTTTAATATGCAAGAAATTTCTTAGTTGTTTTAGTACTTGATTTATAACAAAGGAGAAAGACTATTTATTATCTCTCAGAGATTTTATTACACAGACTGTGATTATCTTTTTTTTTTTTTTTCTTTTCCTTATTAGACTATCATGAAATTTCTAAATTATAGAAATTCCCATAAATCGATTTTTTCATTATAGACAAAATTGCCTCAGTATTCTGCTAACTTTATTAGGATTTTCTTTTTCCTGAAAATTAGAAATTTCAAGGTTGTTAAATGTAACTTTTAAATTTTGTAGGTGTTAGTGAAAAATGGAGGAAAACTTTGACAGTTCTTTGTAATATGACCTTTCTCCGTTCATGATGCCTATGGGTTAAGTATAAACAAAGAACAAGCGTGTTTGTTGTGATAGAGAGAGAAAAGATATGGAATTCTTATCAAATACGTCATTGATATCATGGAGTTCTGTCTGTCAATTAAACAATAAATCATGTGTATTTTATCTAATGCTTTTTTGAAAGAATCAATATAACTTCCATCTAAGTAATAGAAAAACAGCCTCTCTTTGTTGCTGTCCGAGCTGCAAACTCTTTGCAGTCATGGTTCTTGTAACTTGACCACCACTACAAATAACTTTTTGATTAATGGAAGAAGATTGAAAGGTAATGAACAGGATAGATATTTAATTATGAAGGCTATTTGTATATGTTTTGATGATTTCCTAATATAAAGCAAGGTTAATTGCACATAGAACCTAACCGTTTATTATCTTTTAGATTTTATATCGACGGATAGAGCTCCCTGTCTTGAACTCCGTTAGAGATTTATGGCAAATAGACTCTCCATACTACCAAAATATGTCACTCTCTCACTCATTGTCCGCTTCATCTTTGCTACAAACATTGTCGAAACAGCACACCATCCAACATAGAGGAGGCATGGAGGGCGATTCTGTTGTTCAGTTAGTTCAAGGGTGTATATCTGTTAATATCCAACCTAATGGATAATAAGTGGCACAACGTGACAAAACTAGTTCAGTTCAGTTCCAAGTATCTATCTATCATTGTCCATGGACGTCAATTTTCTCTGGTCTTTCTTCTTAACTTTGAAGTAAGATTTCAAATATTTCTGAAAAGTAATTTATTTTTTAAAAGCAACTATCCTAAAGTATTAGGAAGACTGGCCCTTTTCTTTCCCGTTACCAAGTCTAAGAACAAGTCCACTCCTAACCTTGCCCATGCTCACATGCGAACAAAGTGTCGTGTCTTTTTACCTTTTTCAGTAGTGGGTAAGTATTAAGCGGTGGGTTATTTTGTTCAGACTCTTCAACATGTTCATCACGTCAGGCAAACTGCCCACATTATTACCTAAAAAGTAGGCTTAATATTAAACAACCCTCCTTAACTTTGGACGACTATTGATAACCCCCATAACTTTCAAAATATAAAAAAAAAAACCCTCTTAAGTTAGAGGTTATTTGTAAACCCTCTTTAACTTTAAGCTTTTATTAGAGAACCCCGCTAACAATGTTAACCGAAATTTTTCTTCATAGATATGCTTTATTGCAATCAGAAAACAATGGAATATAGATCATCTTAAAAATGAGCCCCCCCCTAAAAAAAAAAAATTGTAACTTACGAGCGTGATAAAAGAGTCCGTGGCTGCCCGCATTTCTCATGTTTTATAGTTTAGACTAAAAGTATTGAAGCTGGAAAGGGAAGCACTACTGCTTGTAATTAAATATTTTTTAGAGAGATAATATCAAATTTTAGAAATTTCTATCCTTTTTAAGTATCTGCTGATTCCTCCTAGGTTGCTATTTCTTCCATAAAAAAGGAGAACATTTTATTCTAATAATGTTGGTGGCATGTGGTACTTGCATGTGATCTGTGTAACAGTTCATTTCATGTCAGCTTCTTTCCATTTTTTAAAGAACTTTCTAATTTTTCTTAGGGTTGATTTCACAAAACCCCTCCTGAATTTAGAGGGTTTTCACATAATTCATCGAACTTTATTTACCCCATATAACCGTACTAAGCTTTGGGTTGTCTCACAAAATTACACAATAATCCTATCAGAACACCCCACTACAAGGGGTGAGCTGAACCACACACTTGGACTCTAGGAGGGCAATTCGGACATTGACTTGCCCCCCATTCGATTCAGATCATTTCACACCATCCAATAGGATTAGTACTCGAGAACCCCAAAAAAAAAAAAGAATAGAAATTTTTTTTTGAACTTTCTCGATGACCCCCGCTACATGTAGTTTGCAAATAATTGAAATTGCTTGAAAGAAAAAAAAAATCTAAAATTTAGGAGAGAGTGTGCGTTGTTTGTGAAGTGACAAAATTTGTGATATATATATATATATATATATATATATATATATATATATATATATATATATATATATATATATATATATATATATATATATATATATATATATATATCAAGGCTCCTATGAACTTAAGTTCATAATGAATAGTGGTGCACCAACTTTTCTAACCATTCATCTTGCTTTGGGATTCGTGAAAGATATAAAGGCCACTTTGAGATTTGTGCATCACAAATCTCAAGGCAAGATGAGTGGATAAAAAGTTGGTGCACCACTATTCATTATGAACTTAAGTTCATAGGAGCTCTCTCTCTCTCTCTCTCTCTCTCTCTATATATATATATATATATATATATATATATATATATATCACTAGTGGATATTAGGCTTTTATCGACGGCAACATCGCTGACGGATACCGTCGGCGATGGTACATTCACGGCGGTCAAATCTGCGTCGGCGATGGTACATTCACGGCGGTCAAATCTGCGTCGGGGATGTAGCCGTCGGCAATACCAATTTCCGTCGGCGATGTTAACATCGCTGACGGATACCGTCGGCGATGGTTATCTATAAAATGCGTTTTACCCGTCATTTCTTGTAACCCTATTTTTACCGCCAGCTGTAATTTCTCCGCCGCCCGCCGCCGTTCGCGGTCGTCAAGTTCCGCCGCCCGCCGTTCGCGGTCGTCAAGTTCCGCCGCCCGCCGCCGTTCGCGGTCGTCAAGTTCCGCCGCCCGCCGCCGTTCGCGGTCGTCAAGTTCCGCCGCCCGCCGCCATCTTCTCCGTCGAGCGCCGGCTCCGCCTCTGCCTAGCGCCGCCTCGCCTCCGCCACCACCGATCTACTCAAGGTATAATCTTTTAATGATTTCTAATTTTATTACAATTTTATGGATTATATACAATTGAATTAGGGTTATATACAATTTTATTACTCTTATTTTAAGAATTGAAATTAAAAACCTAATCCCTAACCTTTAATTATAATGATCTACCCTAATTGATATTTATCATAACCCAAATTGATCACATAACCCTAATTAAGATAACTTAAAGTTTGTTAACCCTAACCCTAACTTTAATTTTTATTAAATCTAGCCAATTAAACTTATATACCCAAGTATATAATCCTAATTCAACTAACTTTAATAAATAATTTAGCATTTTTCTAACTCTAATTAATTAATTTAACTTTAATAAATTTAATCCTAACTTTAATAACTCAATAATCTACTTTAATCCTAACTTGAATAACTCAATTAAATTAATCTCGATAAAGAAATATGAGCCTAATAGTAATCCTAGTTATCTTTTTTATAACCCTAATCCTAACTTTAATGATTTATAATAATATAGATAAATCTTAACTTTTTATAATCCTAATCCTATCTTTAATGATCTTTCTTAACCTAATCCCGTTAATAATGGTATTAATTAAACTTTAGTTAGCCTAATCCTAATTGAACAAATCTAATCAATTAGAAATCCTAATTATTACCTTAAATTCATTTCCCAAGACAATGACCCGATAATTAAACTAACTCTCACTCAAATTTTATCTTAATCCTAAATATTAATAACTAATTTAAATATATATAACGCTAATCCTAACTCTATGAAGTAACTATCGAAAATAATCCTAATACTAAATATAATTACATTACCCTAAGTCCCTAACCATAATTAAACTAACTTTATACTAACTTTAACAATAATACAATCATGATTATATTACTATAAGTCTAATACTCTAATTAAACAAAGGATAGTTATGATAAACTGATTCTATTGTTATTGATGCATTCAATTTAGTTAGATATATGATATTGTATTGTGTTATATATCATGATTATATGAATCGGAAGTCGTTACCCTAGTTTCCGTCTAATAATGTTGGATGTGAATCTCTTCTAATATAAACGCATCGTAATTCTAGTTGGATGTGAGAATACTTTTATATCTAAAGAGAATAACGTGATTTATGTTAGAAGCATGATCTACATACAATAATTATTAGATCTGTCGAGGAGGATTCCCTTCTCGTCTGAGTTAGGAATACAAGAGTGTATCATCTATCTTTGTATACATTATGCATTTTATTCATTAAAATTTCGATAACACGTATCGCATTGTTCTCCGTGTACAATAAGCGTATGTTGTTTTGCGTATCGATCTATTATTGATCTATTTTCGATCATTGATACGCATTATAACATCCCGCATGTTGTACTTGAGAACAATGAGGTGTCCAAATTTTAAGAAATAAAATGCATAAAGTATGTAAAGGTAGTTGTAGACACTACTATATTCCTAATGGGATAGGTCCATTTCCTATGACGGTAGTTAAAGTGTCTTATTGAAAATATGAGCGTTAGATTTTTCGCCCACATAATTTATGTTCTGACAATTCCCCCTCTGAGATTATTAGCTTGTATTTCCTTGATGTCGTGGAAAAAGTTAATATCACCCAACCGGGCATTTGATGCTTTAATAATAAAATTTCACATTACCTAATTATGCTTAATTTCATTTATGAATAATATTATATATATATCATACGATGAGGATAGTTCCGACAAATCATGGATCGATATTCCTCGTATTGATAGATGGAGGGACGATCGATATAAAGATGGAATAAATCAATTCATACGATGCATATGAGACCCACGAAAGTTAAATAGTAATGTCGTATTGTCCCCGTTGGTGTAAAAATATGGCATTGGTGGATAAAAGTGATTTACATAAACACTTAATATCGATTTCATGAGGAGTACAAATATTGGACGCTTCATGGGGAAGGATGTCTTGAAGAAATGAAATTGATGGCGGAGACGATGCGTCGAGATGGGAGGATAGATGATACACATACAATGCTTGCTAATATGTTAACAGTTCCTAATATAGATGAAATTGAAGGTGCCGAGGATGCCGGGTTACGTAAAATGCTAGAGGTGTGAATGATCACGAGGAGCTGGCGCAGATAATGAAATTAATAGATGACAATGAAAATGATCTGTATGAGGGTTGCACCGAGTTCACCAGGTTATCATTTATGCTGCGTCTTTTGCGTATAAAGTCTCTTAGCGGAATGGCAGATAAATATTTTAATATGTTGCTTGTGTTGCTGAGAAAAGTGATTCCAAATGGAAAAGAGAGCATTCCAAGAAATTATGATAACGCAAAGAAGATTGTTTCTGTTATAGGACTTGATTACAAAAAAATCGACGCATGCCCTAATGATTGTATCCTCTACTATAAGGATAACAAAGATCTTCAGGAGTGTCCAGTTTGTGGAGTATCACGGTGGGTACAACGCAAAAATTATTCGACACATGGGACAGCAAGGTCTATGCTTAAGCAAAGGAAGATTCCAGCAAAGGTCCTTCGTCATTTTCCCTTAATACCTAGGCTAAAACGGTTGTATATGAATAAAGATACTGCTAAGCAAATGAGGTGGCACATGGAAGAACGTATAGATGATGGTAAAGTCAGACATCCGGCCGATGCAGAGGCATGGAAGCATGTGGATCGAACTTATCCTTGGTTTGCGAATGAGTGCAGGAATGTTAGACTTGGTTTGTCTAGCGACGGATTCAATCCATTTGGGCTTATGAGTTCCGGTTGGTCTACATGGCCTGTTGTATTAACGCCATACAACTTACCGCCTTGGCTTTGCATGAAACAACCGTATATGATACTTTCATTATTGATACCGGGCAAGCATGCACCAGGTAATGACATAGATGTGTTTTTGGAACCGCTAATTGATGAGTTAAAACAACTCTGGACTGAAGGGGTTATGACATATGATACTCACGCAAAGCAGACTTTTAGACTCCGTGGTATTTTACTATGGACAATTAATGATTTTCCAACCTATGCGAATCTGTCGGGTTGGTCTACGAAGGGAACATATCGTGTCCGGTGTGGTCCAGAATTCAAAGGTCTTTATCTGCAGCACAGTCGTAAATTTTGTTATTGGTTTAATAGAAGGTGGTTGAACCTAAAACACAGATACAGAACAAAAAAATGGAGCAAGTTTTTTGATGGTACTGTTGAGAAGCGAGATGCTCCGCGTCCATTAGGTGGAGATCAGATTGTACGCTTGCTTGAGCGGTTCCCTGCTGTCAGGTTTGGAAAGAAGCGCTATTCGAAAGAAGATTTACTTGGAGGAGGGATCTTGCGTATTAACAAAAGGATACTAAAACGAAAGAGAAAAGCACAAGTGGTGAGGGATGGGGCTGAAATCGTAAAATTGCCCTCAGGATGGACAAAATTCAGCATTTTTTTTCAACTCCCTTACTGGAAAGAGCTAAAAATACGACACAACTTGGACGTTATGCACATTGAAAAAAATATTTGTGATAATCTTTTATCCACACTGTTGCAATGTGCTAATAAATCAAAGGATGATCTACGCGCTCGTCAAGATCTAATTGCATTGAACATCAGAGACGAACTGCAGCCAAAAAATGTCGGAAATGACAGATATGAGTTGCCCGCGTCTCGTATTACTATGTCGAAGATTGAGATGCAAATATTTTGTCAAGTCCTCAAATCAATGAAGTTACCAGAGGGTTACTCCGCAAACATATCGAACAATGTCCAGGTGCAGGAAAGGAAAATATTGGGCCTTAAAACTCATGATTATCACGTGCTTCTTCATCAATTGCTACCTGTGGCACTACGCAGTACTATGCAGAATGAAAAGGCAGTGAAGGTTATTATTGATTTTTGTGGATTTTTCAGAAAGCTTTGTTCTAAAGTTATAGACGTCCGTGAGTTTAAGAAACTTGGAGAAATTATTTCAGAAACTATGTGTGAAATGGAGATGCTCTTTCCTCCATCTTTTTTCACAATAATGGTTCATCTCACACAACATCTCGCAGAGGAGGCTGCAATAGCAGGACCGGTCCATTATCGTTGGATGTATCCAATAGAAAGGTTAGTATTTAGAAAACATTAATCTTTAGCTATCAATCATTACATATGTTAACTATCAATGTCTTTACTTCTATATCTAATTAATTATCATTTTTTAGATATTTGGGTTCAATGAAGCGTCAATTGCGTAACAGAGCTCGACCAGAAGGTTCAATAGTGAAAGTTACGTGAGAACCGAGTGTCTCTTATTTGCCTCGTTATATGAGAGGGAACAAACAACACTTCAAGCACTGTTGATAACAAGGATAACACATTTCTATATCCTCGGGATGAACAAAAATTATTCTAACCTGTTGTTAGATCAAGCATGCATACGTAGTAAATAATCTTGAGATCTTCTCGAATACCGGAGGTAAAATATCACAATGAGACTTTTGAATATCATTTAACTAGTAATTTTAAATTTGACAATGACATAGATTGTTAATGGCATTAATAGGCAACATCGGGAAAAACTAAAGAATGAAGTTACCAGAGTACAATTTGTACATGACATTAAAGAAAGACATATGAAGGAATTCCTGTTTGGTTGAAGAATGAAGTAAGTATTGTTAAATTTAGCAATAATAATATTTTACTAAAAAACAAAGACATTGATTTAATAGTTTTCTTATTTTTATATTTAGATCCAAGAACAACTTGTCCTTAATAACCAAATATCGAAGAAGTAAAGGTTCACTTGGCTTACTATCTTTGTAAATCAATATGGTGGGTATCGTGTTAACGGTATAAATTTCATACAATGGAGGTTGATGATCTGAAGGTCACCCGAATAGTGGTGTCATGGCTACCTTCTCACGTGAATGTTTCTCAAATAGAAGAGATCAGAATCCAGTTGAAAATAATATAACATATTATGGACGGTTGGAAGATGTGGTGGAGATATTCTACGGCTAAGGTGGACCAAATGAACATAAATACACGATGTTCATGATTCGGTGGTGCTTTGCAAAGACTCAAAAGGATCCCTTTGGATTTACAATTGTCAATCTCGATAGAGAAATTGATAGTGATGAAAAATTCATGTTTGCATCTCAGGTGGGACAATGTTTCTATGTGAAAGATCCTATGGTTAAAGACGAGTGGGTTGTCCTATACAAGGATTCTAGGGCTTATATTCAACCTTCTACCAGTGAAGATGGTGATGAGAGCTATATAGACAACTTCAATGAGCCAAATGCAGCGATCGATGAATTCTCGTACCCTCAAAATGTAGTGTTTGATACGGATGCTCCAACAACTCGGACAGACATTCCAAATATTATCACAGATATTTATAGGAGCTAAATATGTAATCGGCAGTTTGTGTAACTTTTTTTTAGTTTACATATTGTAAAATGAAAACTTTAATATCACTACGATGTATCTCAATTACCTTTTGGACAATATAAATTGCATATAAATATGTAATATCTTCTTTTGTATATTCAGCTTGCAGATGCCTACAAGCGAGATATGAAATGAAAATTTTATTAATGTAATAATACATCTTGTTTTTATTTTGGCCAATATAAATTGCATCTATAATATATTATTTTTGTATATTTATTCAACTTGCAGATGTCTAAAAACATTAGCAGGAGGCTATCATTCGAAGAAGCCAATCCAGATCAAGACCAATCTACCGAGGAAGAGCCACCGACTTCAACAGAGATCGGAGGTATAACTTCACATAAGTTACGTATTAATTATTCATGATATATGCACAATAATAATTTATTTTTTTTATTTCTTTAGGTGAGGGCGAGGATGAGCCATCTCCTGTACCATTATATGCAGATCCTCCAGTAGTACTTGATGCATATATTCTCGGGATTGAGCGTGGGCCTTTACCAAAGATGTGCAGAGGGGTACGCACTCAAGCGCATGAGAGGTACAAATTGGCCAAAAACGATTGGATGAATGGACGCCACGATTGATGAGATATTAGCTGATGCAAAAAATGAAATCAGACAAAGATTTGGTGAGTTTAATCAATTATTTTCGAGTATTGGAAAATTAATAATAAATAATAGTAATAATTTTTAATAGAAACAAAGAATTCACTATAATACTTTGATTTTGTTTGATCCAATACTATCACAATTATGAGTTCTAAACATGCTTTCATACACACCTAGATCCACAAT
Source organism: Asparagus setaceus (assembly GCA_012295165.1). Lineage (NCBI taxonomy): Eukaryota > Viridiplantae > Streptophyta > Magnoliopsida > Asparagales > Asparagaceae > Asparagus > Asparagus setaceus. Next base: position 72,236,616 of record CM022705.1, on the reverse strand, counting down.
TATGAGCACATGTGGACAAAAGAAGAATGTAAACAATTTTCACTTTTGCTTTTATTTTGAATTTTTGATATTTAAATTGAATTCGAGAGCTTAAGGTTGAATAAATAAAAGTGGTACATATAAATATTAAGCTATACAATTCCCATGAACTGTGCTATTTAAACAATATATTTATATCGGTTGTGATTCCATCTTACTATTATAGCTTTTGTAATTTTGCATCTAATAACTTCTTAAACCAAGTCTAAACATATTGAAGTTTTGACTTGTCTTTCAATTCAAATTGCTCACTCGTGATAGATTATGCGAAATGGGGTTATTGTCCTCCAACTATTGTGGTCTATATTCACATACAAGTAAGGAAAGCCATTAACACTTATTCTTTAACTGTTACTACTCTATGCAAGTGTGGAAATGTGGAATGCCATCATGGACGGGTTGCAATTTGATTGGAAAGCCTCTACTTGGGACTCAGTTGCTAACTAATATTGTAGCATGTTAAATGGGAATGGTTTCAAGCAAAAATTGAAGACTTTGGCACTCTCTACTACAATTTATATTCTTTGACAAGAGAGAAACTTCTGACAAATAGTTTTTCTTTATTGTAGGAGAAAAATTATTCAAGAAAAAAGGCCGACATGGAAGTGACTTTAGAAAAAAGTTATCATCGGAAGGCTTTCGTGCACTTGTAAGGTGGGAACATAATGGGATTCCAACCGGGCAATGGGCTAACAATTTTAGCTCATATCTTGGATGCTTGATACGGAGAAGTGATAATTTGAATCCTTACTATGAGGCTGAGGAGCAGCCCTTTGATGTCCTCGAGTCTATCTATCGCGATCTTTGGGTAAAATTCACTATTATTTATAATTATTTTACCTTTCTGTCAATTGGCCATGCTTAACTATATGTTAATATTTAGAGATATTTCAACATCGAAGATAATCCCGTAGGGTGGGATTTTTTATTTGGTTACATGGGAAAGTTTAAGCATTCTCTTCGGGAGTGGAGACATGAGATAAAGAAGAAATGCTATGAAAGTTGCAATGAGAACTGGAGAGGATCTACAAGCGAGACAAGAGGGTTGAGCCGATCATTTAGCCGCACTTATAGTATTGTGGGGCCGGAGGAGCACCGGTAAATATGTATAATAGAAATTAGATTCAAGTTATTTATCTAAATGTTGTATATTGAAGATTGTACTAAAATCCTCTTTGTTCATGTTGAAGAAAAATGTCTGAGAAATAAACTGAACCGATGGAAGAAAGATTATGATCATCATACGGGGACTACTTCATTTGCCCGATTAGGATCAATTTTGCGGGACAACGGTATAAAGTATTTTAATATTCTATATATATTCTCTCCGCTTCCTAAAATATTTGATAAATAAAACTAATAAATATGTTTTGTAAATGATAGAACGCCCCTATATCCCGCCCCGAATCGCATAAGAGGACGATGGTTCACTTTAAGAAGGGTACGATGCCGACAAGGATAGGAAAGAAAAGCTAGAATTGGCTAAGAAAACGCAGTAAACATATCTATTTATCATTACTTGGCATAATTTTCTTTATTCAATACATATATATATACACATTCCTACCAATTTTGAATTTCTCATTCAGGTGTAGTAAATACTAAATATAAGTATCTCACCATTTGCAAACAAGTAATGCTTCTTAACATGATTTTTGATAGTGTAATTATATTTTCTTTATTTTTGAAATGCCAATTCATAAAATAAATTATTTATTCCATTTTTAAATTTATTTTTTGTTTTTAGGCACTCGAAAACACATATCTTTGAAGTAGTTGCACGAGCCGAGGCCCCTAACTATAGAGGAGAATTATAACGTGAGCCATTTGGTTTGTGGACTTCCCAAAAAAGGGAGGACCAGGTGGATGGGAGTTGGAGCTCAGAGGGTGTCTACACCATTCCAGCCTCCGCCGAGTTCAACGCCATCGACAATGCCCTCAAGACCCTCTTACATGCCGCAGGAGGATTGCACTCCGCAGGCGATGCAGCTTGTTTCATCGGTGATGAATATTTTGGATGGTCATATTCCCGAGGAGATGTGGGAGGATATTCAAGAGGAGCTTATGCGAGTGATCCACCCTACCGCTACTTTTGCAATGGTTTCCAGGCAAATATTGAAATCATGCAGACGGCGGGTTCCTACTCGTCTGCAAAGTCAGATTATGAACTTTTTGGGCTCTCAACAGGCATTTGGTGGTAGTGGAGAGAGTAGTAGACAGGTATAAGTATTCCAAACATAAAACATGCATGATTACACTCTTTCTCACAATATGATATTCTAAATTTCATTTATTTTTGTGTTAGCATGAGGATGATATCAATGGGAGCACGAGTCGTAGGGATGGAGCCGCCGGTGGCAATGCGGATGATGACATGGATAGGGCGGACGACCTGTCTTAGTGAGTTATATCCTAGACTCGTGTTTGTATATTGGAACTCTTTATATTGGAGATTATGATATGCTTGTATGCTTAACATCCTAAACTCGTGTTTCTTGGAATTGCGAGATGTGTGGGCATGCATGTGAGTACGCATGATATATATATGGATTTTAGCTTGTTTGTGCGTATGATATATGTGGATATATAACTTATTTGTGTCGGCAACTTATCGTATAAGTTATGGAATGTTGTGGTTTGTTATTTGTTGTTTGTGAAATTTGGATTGGAAATTTATATTTTGTAATGCAATGTGCGCAAAATTAATTGGCGGTTGCATATATTTGTGAAATATGGATTGGGAGTTGTTTGTGCACGATTTTTGTGAAATTTCTTACGGAACGTGTATATTTTGAATGTTTCTTTGGATTGTTGTGAAATATGGATTGTGTATATTTGGAATGTTTTTTTGGAATGTGCAGGGAATCGAATTTAGTTTGTATGAACAGGGAATTGACTGAAATCTGGAAATATTTTTTTTTCCAGCCTGCAATCATCACTGACGGGACTCACACATCGCTGACGGCAATACCGTCAGCGATGAGTAAAGATCGCCGACGGCTTTCCCGTCAGTGATGTTTAATTATCGCTGACGGGTAGCCGTCAGTGATATATATCGCTGACGGTATACCGTCGGCGATGAGTAAAGATCGCCGACGGCTTTCCGCCGCTGATGTTTAATTATCGCCGACGGTAGCCGTCGATGATATACATATCGGCGGCTTTGCCGCCACCGATATGAAAACATCCTCGACGGGTTGCCGCCGTGGATGTTCATACATCTGTGACGGCACTTGCGTCGGCGGCGATGCCGTCGATAATAGCTATTATCGACGGCTTCCCGTCGAGGATGTTACTTCCACGGCGGGACTTTTCTTGACGGGTTATCTTTGGCGTCGCGTCAATGATAGTCATCGCCGACGGCATTTGTGGCATTCCCGACGGAAACCCGTCAAGAATCTTGACTTTTCCACTAGTGTATATATATATATATATATATATATATATAAAGAGCTCCTATGAACTTAAGTTCATAATGAATAGTGGTGCACCAACTTTTTATCCACTCATCTTGTCTTGAGATTTGTGATGCACAAATCTCAAAGTGAAACTTTATATCTTTCACGGATCCCAAAGCAAGATTTGTGGCATTCCCGACGGAAACCCCGCCAAGAATGCCGACTTTTCCACTAGTGTATATATATATATATATATATATATATATATATATATATATATATATATATATATATATATATATATATATATATATATATATATATATATATATATATATATATTAGTTATAATTTACAACTACAGTCAAGAGGGCCCGGTGAGAAAAGGTTTAATTTCAAGAAGGTTATGTGAAACCACCCAAAGTTAGGGGTAGTGAAATAGTACTTTTCTTGTCTTAAAACGTGTACATAACACTACATTTATTGTAATGATAGCGACACAAAACAACTACTCAGCTTGGTAGCTATGTTGAGCGTATGACAAAAGGGAGGTTCATCATATAGCTATGTTGATTCTTTTCAAGTGCTGGATATTCCATCGTCTTTTGCAAGTATGACTATGTTCCTTTTGATTATTTAAAGTCTGAGCGCTTTTTGAAATTTCTAAAATGTGACACAAAGATTTAAAAAAGTGACTTTTCTTAAATATACAGCATGAATTTATTTTTGGGTTAAAAAGGTGTCAAACAAATAACAGAATAATATCCAAACCAAATAAATTGGTTAAAAAACATTTCTCTTAATTCAAATTTTATATCCAGAGCTACAATGTTTCAATATGGAGATAAATTAATTTTTTATCTCTTTAATACTATTTTTTTTTTTGAGAGAACTTTAATACTAAAATTTAAAGTGTCAGTATCATGGTGCTTGTACATTGTACCTAACATGGGACAAATTGGTACATGATCTTCAACAATTAGTTCCGAACCCAAGGGCTAACCAATTAGAATTGAATATTATCCATAGTTTGCATTATCTTACATCACTATATTTGGGTCCACATATAATGGGTACATACACCTATTTTTCCCTATATTAAACATTGAACTGACTACCTAATAAAAACATTTGTGGAGGGGAGTTAGTGGTAGTTCATTTATTTGGTTTTAAGTAAATTGGGACATTAACATTTTCCTAACTCCCAACACCTATCATTGCCCTAACTCCTATAGATATATTTGGAGATATCAGATTTGCAATCTACCCCATTTTATAGTGAATAATGTCCCATGGAGAGGGATCCATATTTTTGGAGATATCATATATGCAAATTTTCAATTCAGTAAAGAAAATGGGTCATTTGTCGAGAGCACCTTCTTGTTTTGTAAATAATGAGTCTTTATTACATTTGCAATTTAATCCTAATTTTTCAGAGTATTTTTGCTATGCCAATTAGCTTATCTTGTTCAATCGATGATATTAAACAAGTAAAAATGTTTAAGATTAATAGAGAAAACCGAAGCATAAATTCTACAAACTACTATGAACTATTAGAGATCTTGAAATAAGATAGCAAAAATGTTTTATATTAGAAAAATAATCTCAAATTTTCAAATTAGCAAAAAATTAATACACACTATAAAAAAACTAATTGTATTAACTTTTATTTATGTTTACAAACTGCTGAGAGGTTTTAAATAAACTCATTAAATCACCATGAAAATTATACTATTATTAGATAAACAACGCAAACTTTCACGTGTTTTCGTAAAATTATCATAAGTCTTCTTTAGGCTGCTTTGAGGAAAAAAATAGTTTATGCCACTTTTGTACAGAATTGCCGATAATTCACTATTGTTAGATAAACAGCGCTTTTATGGTGTTTTTTGTTCAAAGTCATGGGAATTATCTTAAAAACACAGAAATCTATTGGGGATCTTCTACAATTCCAAATATTATTGAGAGTTTATTGTAATTTTGAAAGTTTTAGGATTTTACTGCAAAACACTGAAAGTTCTTAGATGTTTAGTGTAAATTACTCTTACATTAATCCAGAGAAGGAAAAAAATAATAAATTTCCTGAGGATTCTCTATCCAAATACCGACATGTAGGTCAACATCAAGTCCCACAGCTTAACTGTGTCAGCATTCAGATAATTCTGGCTAGATGACCCACAAATTCTAGTGACAAAGACCGACTAAAAGCCAAGTCGGGATTGTTTTTTTAGGGTGTTTTTGTTTATTTTTTCCATTACCAAACATTTTTTAACAGTTTATATAAGTTGATTTTATAAGATGCTTTTATAAGCAACTTATTATAAGCTCAAGCAATACCAAACTAATCCTAAGTAGGGGTAATTTTTAGATTTATAGGATGTTCTTTTTTGTAATGCAAGGTTACAGATTGAACTCTTCTTACGTGTTGCGATGGAAAATTTCAAATTAAAATACGTAAATTTTAAACTAATGAAATTGTCACCTAATGAATAATTTTGACGTTAAAAGAACATTACATGCAGTTTATCAATACTTCTTGTGATCTATATGTTCACTAAAGGGATCAATCAAAATTTAGTTCTTTTATTAATTATATCTACTTTTTTATGATAGTTTATTTTCCAATAGACTGTAAGCTCATTTATGCTAGTTTTAATGTAACCCCTTTAACAATTTTATGGTAGCTCTATGGTAAGATTTTAGCTCGTATCATCTTCTGTATTTAATTACACATGGCTTATTTTTGGAAGTACTTATATTCATTTGAGATTACTTAACATTTAGGCCGCATTTGTTTTTTATCCTCGGATTAGAGGGTATTGTAACTTTCGGACTATAATCCTGGAATTATGTTATGCTCGGACTATCTTAGTGTTGGAATTGGGATGCAAGCCTAGAAGGGGGATGAATATGTTGCTATAGATTTTCGCTAAAACACAGAATATGCAGTGAAAATAATAACTAAATAAAAAATAAAAATCCAAACCAAAGAACACACAAGATTTTATAGTGGGTTGGATAAAAATCCTACATCTACTCTTCCTTCTCACGAAGGGGTTTCCTCACTATGACCAGAGTTCAGCTGAATCACAACCCAATTCGGTAGGCTTACAAAGACTGCACCCTGTAATTCACCCAAAATCAGTCGTCTAACCTAACTCCTCACAGATGAGTAACACCTAGCTCTAGCTAGAAACAACCCTCAATTATCATCGGCTTGAGTAAGCCGTAAAAACAAGAACAAGAATAAACTAACCAAATAGTTTTAAGCACAAATAAGAAAGATCTTACAACCCCTTTAACCAAACAGTTCTTCAAAAGATGTAAGTAAAGATCGATGAAGAAGCGGTGATGATGTTGAACACAACGGGCAACTCTCCTCTCTGAGATGATCCTTTGACGATGAGTGCAGCGAGAAAGAGTTTGATGACGCTCTGGGGATTGAATTCTCAAATCAACTTCTTTCACAAAACCTAGAATAAATTTATCTTTTTCTCAATGCAAGAACCTCTCATCTCCCGATCTCTTTTCTCTCGTTCTCTTATATAGAGCCCACAATAGATCAGGAAAGAGATATCCTAAACTTGGTCGAAGTTAGAGATAAAAAAAATAACGAACGGCTGAGATTAAATCATCAAATCTACCAATCAGCATTGTTACCGTTGATGGTGAAACATGATCATCGATGGTCTCCAGAGTCCATCGATGGTACCCTGTAATCCATCGTTGATGCAAATTCTAGTTTCTGGAATTAATCAATCGTTCATTGTAGTCCATCATCGATGGTATAGCCTGACCATTGATGGTTCCCTATAGTCCATCGATGGTTCTGAATTCTGTTTCTGTTTTTCTCCAATTGTGCAGTGTAAACCATCGATTATTTTTGTGACCATCGATGGTGTCCTCGGGACCATCAATGTTTCAATAGCTGAAATCAACATTCATGTTGATTTTTGCATCATTTCGCCTTGTAACTTTCATATATTTGTTTATGCTTGAAATGTATCATCTCAAACAATCATCAATAACAAATGAGAGTTTGTTATTACTCAAACAAGAGATATTGTATGAACGACATTCTAACACTTAGTCTATTCTAGTATTTGTTTTTACATGGACTAATACTCAGATTAACTTAAAATAGTTCTGACTAGTGTTTGTTTTTAGGGGGATTATGAGAGTTCGGATTAATATCTTAAACATAATGATAGTTTTGCTTCCAAGTCGTGTAATATTGTATTAATGTATCTGTTCGAAAAATTTTCAAAATAATTTCACATAATAATAAATATTTGTGATGAAAGATAATATTTTCTCCATTAGTGTTGGCAAAATGAAAAGGATCTAATCCTTTTAGAGAGCACTAAAACTTTTTGTTGGTTTTATCCACTACCTTGTGTGTTAAAGATGTCCACAACCTTACAGTGATGCTTTGTCAAAACAATTCCACATAATTAATTAGAATAACACTACCTATAATATTGTTTATAACCCAACATATGAGATAGCACCAATGGCATCGGAGATGTGAGGAGACCAAATCACCGAAAAATAAAAGTCGTGGAAACTAATGCCGCTGAAAAATCTCACGGAAAAAATGAGAAAAGAAAGAAAGAAAGAACGAAGAAAAAAAGATGGTGGAATTAAAAGGTGTAAAGATATTTTTGTCAAAAAATCTTAGTCTTGTTCAATGATTAATATCTGAATTATAAAGATGAGGGTGATATGTCTTTAATTTAATCTGCTTTTTGGATATTAGCTAATATCTCCTTTAAAATAGTATGGGCCTGATAAAAATAAACATTGACTAAAAAAGTAGGTCCGGACTATTTTAAAATAGTTTCCTCACTTAAAAAAATAAACATGGCCTTAGCATTTTGGTTAATACCATGTCTAGAGTCGGAAAATCCCATTCCCTCAACTACTCAGTCCAAAGTAAAAATACCATGTAAAGTGATTATACATACTTTTAGTATCTTTTTTTTTATTTTTTAAACAAATTAAAAGCACACCGTTCTTGTAAAAGGTTGAAAAAACCTATTTTGTCACTTGCACTGACTTTAACGTTTAAATATTGAATGACTAAAAAGCATATAAAAAATGTAGGCCACGTTGTTTTTAATCTCCGGACGAGGAGTATTGTATTTCCCGGACTATAGTACTGAGATTGTGTTATCCTTAGACTATTTTAGTTCAATCTAATGTTTATTTTCGCACGGACTAACACGCGGACTAACTTAAAATAGTCACATCTAGTGTTTGTGTTTAGAGTAATTATTACCATTCGGGCTAGCGTAATGATCAGATTGTCCTTCTTACTCTCAAGTCAACTAATAGTGTATTCATGCCTATGTATGGGGAAAAAACTTAGGCATGAACTTATAGCTATGATGATACAATAAATATTCATTTAACAAAATGCAGTTCCGGAAAACAAAAACATTTAGTTAAACATGAAATTAGATATTAGCACTAATTAAAGGCTCTCTTCAATTCCGGCCATTTAGGCAAATAAGAATTCGTATTCTTTTCCTTATGCAAAAATCTCATCCTCTTTCAGGGTTACTTGATAATTTAATATTATAATTAACATAAGAATTCAAGTGCAGCACACACTAGGCCAATCAAGAAATCACTATCCGCATGAATCGTTGTTTACATGTACTAATCTGTAAAATTTCCATATCTTCGCATTAATGTGAAGAACAAAATTTTCAAAGGCAGTTGGATTTCTTTGTCATTACCTCAAGCTTGAAAGAACCTGTAGATATGGATTGATGGCGCGCCAATATCACACGCACAACTTCAACCTAACGCGTAACTCCATTGAGAGAAATAAAAGTGGTGGAAAGAAAAACCGTGGAAAAATTGTTGTGGATAAAAAATCGTTGATATCGAAATGGTCGTGGGCATTTTTGTCAAAAAAACTTAATTCCACTATATAACTAGTACCCGTATTATAAAGGTTGGGTGGAGTGGGTTTATCTTAGGGAGTGTTTGGCTACTTGCCCCTTAAACGGGTTAATACCTTAACCAGGTTAGTTGTAAACCAGGTAGAGGGTAGATCAATCCTATCCAGGATAAGTGCCCAAATTTGAACTAAAAAAATCAAGTTTAGAGTTAGCCCAATTTTACCCAAACAACATTTTTGACCCCTTAACTCGGTTAAGTTCTACTAAACTAGATAGTGGGAAGTTCTACTAAACATTTTGACCTCTTTGGGGTATTAAGTAATAACGCCTTAAAAATAGTTCGGACTTAAAAATAGTCCGGATCAGATAAAAAACAAAAGCTAAATATCAGAAAACCCCCCTTTAACTTTGGACAATTATCAGAAAACTCCCCTTAACTTTCAAAATATCAGAAAAACCCCTCTTAAGTATCGGGACTATCACAAAACCCCATTTACCTTTCAGATTTTATTAGAAAACCCCATTTAACTTTCAGATTTTATTAGAAAATCCCCCTAATTTAGGGAGGTTTTTTGATAAAATCTCAAAATGAAGGGGGGCTTTCTGATAACTCCTAAACTTAAGGGGGGTTTTCTGATATTTATAAAGTTAAGAGGGGTTTTCTAATCATCATCCAAAGTTAAAGGGGGGGTTTAACAATATTTAGCTAAAACCAAACATGAACTAAAATGGTGGGTCCGAATTATTTTAAAATACTACCTCCGTGCTATTAGAATAACAAACATCGCCCTAGTGAAAATGAATAACCGGCAATTGAGGCCAATTGGTGCTTAAAATTATCAGTTAGGCTGATGTAAATTTGCCACCATTAAAAAAAAAATCCCGAATAAACCAATAGACAAGGTCCTTTCTCTAAAATCAAGAGATTAAAATCAGTGAATCATACAGCTCACGGGGACTTATGTGCAAAAACATCTCCATCCCCAAAACTGAAAAAAAAGCAAAACAAAATTTTCCCCAAATATCTCAATCCAAAACCCTAAATCCTAACCTCCACTCAACCCCGCCATTGTCGCCTACGCTACGCAAACGAAAAGCGCCAACAACCTCTCTCTCTCTCTCTCTCTCTCTCTCTCTCTCTCTAATTTGTTGTTGGCGGTGGAAAAATCAAAGATTCCCCATAAATGGCCGTCTCCATCGCGATCGCGAGCGTGGATAGAGCGGTAAGATCCCGTGAATCACCCTTTTTGTTTTGATCTCGATCTTCTGTTTCCTTAAATGTCCCTGGCTGTTTCCTTTGTTTTATAGCTCACGGGCGCACTAGTTTGGGGTTTGCGCTCCCTTTCCCAAAATGCCCCTCGCGTCGCCATCTTTTTTTAAATAATCGATTGTGTGGGCATTTCTTGTTCCGTTGTAGCACGAGCGGGATTCTCCAGTGAGAAGAATCCACACTCCTTTTTTCTTTTTTTTTTGTGAAAGGGATTGCTTTTTTTTTTTTTTTTTGGAGCTGTGAGTGGCGTTTAGCTGCGAGTTTCTCTGTTGGGTTTGTGTTTCTTTTTATGGTCTTGAATTTGATTTTTACTGCTAAATTTGATATCTTTGAGGTTCCCTTTGTCTCTGTCTAATAACTGTGAGCGAAGCTTTGGCCATAGGCACGATTTTCAATCAAAACTTACAGTATGTCATTGATAGCAGTGTAGTTGACATGTAAAAAGCAGGAAGTGGTGTTGATTTTGTGTTTTCTTGAATGCGGCTAATTTATATATCGAATGCTAGCTCACAAATTCAGGTGTTTCTTATTAAGTGAATTTGAGTTTGTTAGATAGGTATTTGTTACATTGTGCACACATACTGTTATTCTCTTACAAGCTCATTGTGTGCAAATGTCAATCTGGTCAATTAACAATTTTTTTTATTGAATTTGGCACGATTTGTGATTAAATTTTATAGCAGTTCATTGCTAGTGGTGTAATTGATGTTGAGAAAGAAGGAAGTGGTGTCGATTTTGTGTTTTCTTTTATGGGTTTCTTTTATTCATCGAATTTTAGTTCATAAGCTCATTGTGTGCAAATGTCAATCCTGTCATATCAATTTATGAAATTTTCATCTCAGATGACTCCTGTTTCATTCATTCTTTGGTTGATATAGCAGTTCATGGATAGTGCTGTAGTTGCTGTAAAGAAAGAAGTTGTTTTGATTTTGTGTTCTATTGAATTTTAGTTCATGAGTTCACATGTTTCTTATGAAGCGAATTTGAGTTTATTAGATGAGTCTTTGTTTTCATTTTGCATACTGTTATTCTCTCATAAGCTCATCTTAATCCAAATGTCAGTCTTTTCAATTAACATTTTTGAAATCTTCATCTCAGGTAACTCCAATTTCGTTCGTTCTCCAGCCAATTCAGAATGCGCCTTTCAACGAAGAGGACGAAAATGATATCCAGCTTATTTGTTGCATTCCTCATCTTAGTATCTACACTCTGCTCTTATGTCTCCGCAAAGGAATGCACCAACATACCAACTCAGCTTTCTTCACACACACTCCGAGCGCAGCTCATGTCATCAAAAAACGAAACTTGGAAGGAGGAGGTCTTTTCCCATTTCCACTTGACTCCTACCGATGAATCTGCGTGGATGGATTTGCGCCCACGAAAGCTTCTAAATAAGGAAGCTCCTCTCGAGGACTTTGATTGGGCGATGCTCTATCGAAATATGAAGGGTTTGGAGGGGGTCAATGGTCGATCCCATGTAGCTAACTTCCTTAAAGAAGTTCCTCTTCATGATGTTCGTTTGGATCCAGAGTCTATATATGGCAGGGCTCAGCAGACAAATTTGGAGTACTTGTTGATATTGGATGTGGATCGACTGGTTTGGAGCTTTCGCAAAGAGGCGGGTCTCTCGACCCCTGGGAAACCTTACGGAGGGTGGGAATCACCGGATCAAGAGCTTAGGGGACATTTTGTGGGTTAGTAATCAGTTTATATTTAACAACGGTGTCTTTAATTTTAATTCTCCACATAAAAGAGTATGAACTTGTTGTTGATAATGCGCCTGATTGATTTATTGTTATTGATTTGTGCTTAATTGTTGTATGATATAACAGTTATTGCTGGAGACCTCTGGATGATTTAGTTACCAACGGTTGGGAGATCATTTATTTTTACTTAGTTCATTTATAAATATTGTACTCGAAGTATTGATACCTGCCACCACACAGTAATTGTTGCATTGGTTTCTTTATGACTAATTTGCAAAGCATGCATGGTCCTTTTAATTGATAATCTTAAAAAAAAATCCCAAAACTTAAAGAATTTACCACTATTTTAGAACTTCTGATTAAGTTCTTGTGTTTTATTTTTTTTACACCTTATTGAAACTAATTGCATTTTCCCGTCTTTTTGTCCTTTTACTAGTCTTCCATCCATGTGCACTTAATTTCTTAGCTTGGTGTTGCTTTGCTATTTGTGTTTTCTCCTTAAGCAAGAGACTCAAGTGTCATAAGTAATAGATTTTTATCCGTTTCACCTTTAGTTCACACATTAAGACATCACATGAATTCATTATATTAATTCATCCCGTTCATGTTTTCTTGTGCTAACAATTTCCCCTCTTTTTCTGCAGGGCATTATTTGAGTGCTTCAGCTTTGATGTGGGCTAGTACCCACAATGGCACTCTATATGATAGAATGACATCTGTAGTGAATGCACTTTCTGCCTGTCAAAATAAAACAGGCACTGGGTATCTCTCAGCTTTTCCACCTGAATTTTTTGACCGATTTGAAGCCATAAAACCTGTTTGGGCGCCATATTACACTATTCACAAGGTAGACATTATGTGCTACATAGTGTGGATCCATCTATGATATCTTCGTCTTCTCCTTCCCTTTCTGTTTGGTGTTTGTTATCCAAATATTCTCCTTTGCTTCATTTCATTTATTATCAGTGCCTTTATACTCATCTTTAGGGAAAGTTGCATGATTTCTTGTTGGGAATTGCACTCATTTGAGTTGCATAATCTAAGCTAATGAGGCATATGATAACTCTTTCCTACTAAGCTGTCGATATTATTGTGAAGGGATTAATAATGCTATATTAACAGATAATGGCAGGCTTACTTGATCAGTACACACTGGGTGGTAATTCTCAAGCGTTACAAATGGTGGTATGGATGGCTGAATACTTCGAGAACCGTGTGAAAAATGTCATACAGAAGTATAGTATTGAGAGACACTGGATATCACTCAATGATGAAACAGGAGGCATGAATGATGTTCTCTACAGGCTGTACAGCATAACGGTAAATTTCTTTCATGTCTATACCATATCTCTGTGTGTGTGCGCGCGCGTCTGTTACAGGATATATCAAGTGGGTTGTCCTTTAGGGGCAAAGGTATTTGCAAGAGAGGCAATTTTCTACTTGATAAAAAACATCGCTTTTTTTTTCTTTCCAAAGCTTTCTTGCAAACAAAGATAGAACAAAAATTATTGTTGAGTTGAATTTCTTTAGTTTATTGCAAACAGCCATTTTCGTTTTGCAAACTATACTGCTTACTTTTAAACATGGACTAACTTGATTTGTCATGACCATGTGTTGTTGGTTTGTTTGTCATTTTTTTATTTCTTCGTAAGTTAATCGTAAACCAGAGCAATGAGCTGCTTTGTGTTGACTTGATGCAGGGTGATCAGAAGCATTTGATTTTAGCTCATCTTTTTGACAAGCCATGCTTTCTAGGTCTGCTTGCAGTGCAGGTCTGTTAACTTCTTCTTACAAGTATTAGTGTAAACTATCAATAAAATTTTGTTGTTGGAGATTTATATATTAGTTGCATTACAGAGAGTTTTGTCCCTAAGAGAAGGATAACACCACCCGTTTTTTTCTTCTTTTTTTGTCTGGCTCTATTCATCTTTGGGTTATGTATTATAATCTGCCAAAATTTTCTAAATGTTGTATGGTCGAACTATTCATTCACTTCTACTTCTTGGCAGGCTGGCTGACAATAATATCACCGAGATTGACCAGCTAGTTATGTATACATTGAGAGGAGTGAGTACACACCAACATTTAGGAGCTGTTTTGATCTTGACGTTATGCCACATGTTGGCTGCAGAAATCATAAATCAAACCTAGTAGTATAAAAGGTTTCAAATTGTCTCTACCTTAAATTGAACACATACTAAATAGATACATGCATATCTAGGAAAATAGTTTGATCAATTGTTAAGATAACTAATATTACTGTATCTACTGGGTGTAAGTATCATTTTTTCTATAAAATAGAGAATATATGATATTCATGGTCACCTTCTGCTGTAACTGTAACATGACAGGAGTTTGCCCTTACCTTGCTAATTTTGTGCTTTATTGCAGTCTGACAGCCTTTCTGGTTTTCATGCCAATACACATATCCCAGTTGTTATAGGAGCACAGATGCGTTATGAGGTTACTGGAGATTCACTTTACAAGGTAATATGCGTCGAAGGATCTAAATACATGTTTCCGCTAAATTTTGTTGTTCTAGGATTATAATGATGAGAAACTAGGAATTTGTATGCGATTAGAGAATCTTTTACTTAAGGTGTCAACTGGCAGAAAGCATATGAAACTTTGGTTCCTTTTTTATTAAGAGCTGCAACTTTTGCGTAGCCAATATAAAGATGCCTTGAGATTTTTCTATAGCTTGATATGTCTTATGGTGCTTTTCTTGTTGCTTTTACTTGTATAAAATTCTTTTGGTAGAAGGGCTTGTCCGAAAGTAAATTAAATGTTCTGTAATTTCAAAAGTTTAGTGCTTATAAAAACTTTAAATCTGTCCAAAAGTAAATTAAATGTTTCTTAATTTCAAAAGTTTAGTGCTTATAAAAACTTTACATCTCTGAAATAGATTTGTTTAAATGAAGGTTGGATAAGAAAGGATGTCTGAGATAAAGCTTTGGTAGGGTCTATGAAAGAAATAGAGAGAAAAATTCAGTTAAAGGCATATTACCGGATTCTTGAGAGATTTTCCCAGAGAAGAAATACGAAAGAGAAGAGGAATAATCACGTGGCAACAGTTTTTCTTCTACAACTGATAGAAGGAAAAAAAATTGGCTTCTTCAAGCTATAAATTCTTTTACTTGTTTTTCATAAAAGTTCCATTTTGAATCAATTATCAAACATCCAAATTTGTTGAAAAAGCACTTATTTGTTTGAAAGCGGTGAAAGCACTTATCACCTAGCATACCCTTAGTATCTTTGAACCCACGCGGGTTTTTTTTAATCTCTATATGCATGCATCTACTGGACTCCTTCAGTGGAAATTGGAAAGAACATTCACATCTTTTAACTGTTCATTTACGTTAGAGCTTTCTTCTTCTTCTTCATCTTCTTCCTAATTAGCATTCACCTTTCATAGTTCCACCCCTTCATATGGTCCTTGTTAATGTTTAGTGATCTGTTTTCTTACCTTCCTTCATTAAGAAAAAAGGAGATTTGTTTGAGGGTAGTCTAGGTTGCTTCTTTTTTGATTGTTTGATCAACATTTTGTAATTTCCTCCAACTTAGGGAGTGCCACATTAGACTTCACTATCTTTCTCATTTTCTTACTGAAAAAGGCTTTGATGTGCAAACTATAGTCACACACTCCCAAAGCTTTCCGACTATATTGCTTTTGTTTATCTTTAATATCATGGCTGGTCTACTTTGAATTCAAAGTTAAAAGTATATCATTTTCATTGCTTAAAGACTTAAGATAATACAATAAAGTATTATCAACTGTTACATACTGTCAAATCATCTAGAAAATTTTCCACCGAACAACTGTACTTGTACATTATTATTTGCATAAAGGATCCTTTGACATTTTCATGAGACTCTGAATATATATTGATATTAGACAAAAGTACATCATCACTCCTCTCGAGACATGAGAGAGCAAACATCTAGCAGTGAGACATCCCTCACTTGTACAATGGTAACAAAACAAAATGTGAGCTATAAACATGTAAGCTCCTGAAAAACAACAAAAGGCTAGTGTGCTGTTCATCACTGCCGAGCCAAAACCACAATGAGATAGTCTCATTTGTACAAAGATACAAAATAAAACCAAATCCAAAAGAGGAGGAGCAGAAAGCAATATAAAACAGAATTCAAACACAATGACAGTCGTTGCCACTAGAATGAGGAGCCAACGGATTTGTTCCAAATGGTGCCGAGGGGATAATCTGATGGCAATGGGAAACTCTATTTTGAGTTCAAAGCACTTTAACTGATGCTGAGGCTGATTTGTAGCTGTAAACTTGCACAAACAGGGGGTTGCTTCAGGACCTGATCAAACCAAGACACTCGGCTGCACATACACTTATACATAGCAAAAGATCAAAAACCATTCAGGGTTGTCAGGTTGAGCTATCTGTGCTGACTGTAGAAGTGCCCCATCTGATCCAACCATATGAGTCGTTGGATTGCCGTGGGCAGATCCGCAGAGTCAAAGAAATACTGTATATGGGGGAGGGTGTGTCTCAGCTTCGACAGCGCATCCGCTACTGAATTTGCTTCTCTAACACAGTGAACCACAGGTGTTCCCTGCAGGTGATTAGTCATAGCTTGCCAAATTCGTGTCAGTTGCCAGAGTGGGCATATATGTCCTATGCTCGTCGCTAGGCTTTTGGAGTCAGTATAAGCAGTGATTGGTTGAAGTTGCAACTCATCTATGAGTTCTGCCCCTAACGCCAAAGCATGTATCTCTCATTGGAAGCTGGTACCATCACCCTTAGGCCCTGCAAACGCACAAACAAGTTTCCCTGTATGATCCCGAAGCACACCTCCAATGGCCATTCGGTTCCCACAGCATGAACCATCCACATTAAGTGCAAAAGAGTTAGCCTTGGGGGGAATCCAGGCATGCATAGAAAAGCGTTTGGTTTTAGGGTCATTGGGCGTGATGCCAATAGCTCGCAAGGAGTCAATACCGTACTTAGACGAGAACATCATGGGTTTGATAAGCTGATCCACATGTTGTAGGGCATCAATGATCACGAACCTGGCGTGCATATGATCTTTTTTCATGCCCCCATAAATAGAGTTATAGAGTTATTTCTATAGCTCCAGATTTGACGACAGATTGCAATGCAAGCTAGCCTCCCCATGATGGAGAAGTGAGACTTCCCCTTACAAGTCTGAAATCACCATTTGATTCTAGTGGTAAGGGACTGTGAGGGGAAATATGGAACTGCAAAGATGTTGAAATATACCCATAGGGACCGAGCTAGCTCGCCATTGACAAATAAGTGATTCAGGGTTTCAGGTTGATGATTGCAGCAGCAGATGCATTTTGAAGTTATAGAAATACCCATCTGTTGTACTTTCCGGTTTACAGGAAGAATGTTAGACAGTATCCGGCAGCAAACAAGTTTGGCAGACATGGACATTTGGGTGGCCCAGATTTCCTCAAGGATTTGCACCATAGGTTGGTGATCACGGATGGAGTCCCGTGCAATTCTAGTGGAGAAACATCATGTGGGTTCAGGGGCCCAATGTCGCTTGTCATCATCCCCCGAAAGCCTAGGAGCTTGAGCATGTAGGGACTACACCACATTAGTGCCGAGACTAGAAATAAAATCATCAAAAAGCCAAATATCATTGTGATGAAGATTCCTAAGTTTCAGATTGATATCCTCATTCGGGGCTGAGAAAATCAAGGAGAAACTCAGGATGCCATCGATCATACCAAAAGGATACGTCGCCTTTACCAATAGTCCAAGAACAACGATCTGCAAATGCGTGTTTCATGGAAAGGATCTGTTTCCATTCCACAGAACAGCGCTGAGGGCCTGACCAAGTTGCAACTGGAAGTTGTATTTTGTATTTAGCTTTCATGAAAGTGGTCCAGATAGATGATTGCTTGCAAAGCTGCCAGCACTGTTTGAGGAGGAAGGCTTTTTTAACATCTGCTAGTTTCCGAATGCCAAGACCTCCTTGTATCCCAGAAATTTTCATGAGACATTTTCATGAGACTCACTACCCGTTTCTTGTATCCCAGAAATGATGAAATCTAGTTGAGGTTTAAAATTAAAAAGTCTTTTTTTTAATTAATATTTCTATAGTTTCTATAGTTTTATCTTATTGAACTTACAAATATACTTACTCTATCTTACAGGACATAGGAACATTCTTTATGGATATTGTTAATGCTTCCCACACTTATGCAACGGGTGGAACTTCTGTCAGCGAGTTTTGGTAAGAAACACAAATATTCCACTATTCTATTTAAGCCTTAAAA
This sequence comes from Asparagus setaceus, assembly GCA_012295165.1. Classification (NCBI taxonomy): domain Eukaryota; kingdom Viridiplantae; phylum Streptophyta; class Magnoliopsida; order Asparagales; family Asparagaceae; genus Asparagus; species Asparagus setaceus. Next base: position 72,218,011 of record CM022705.1, on the reverse strand, counting down.
CTAGAAAGTAATTGATAATTTTTTAGTGTTGACAATGGCAAATTCTACTATTCTATTTAAGTTATGGTCTTCTTTATGCACATGACTTCACTAATTCATTGCAATCGCGTTGATTAATATGCAGGTCAGATCCGAAGCGCTTAGCAGATACTCTAAGCACAGAGGATGAAGAATCCTGCACTACTTATAACATGCTTAAGGTATGTCATACCGACTTTCATCTGATTTGCTAGAACTGGGAATTATCGGAAATTTTTGTTTTTTAATTGGACATTCAATGGAACTTAATTGATAATACAAACTAATCTGACAAGAATCAAGAAAGTAGGTTGGTCACCGATAATTATCCTGTATTTGCCTTTCTAATTACAAAGTTCTGCTAACTATGCAGGTTTCTCGTAACTTATTTAGATGGACCAAAGAAATGGCATATGCTGATTATTATGAGAGAGCACTGACAAACGGTGTGCTAAGCATACAAAGAGGAAGGGAGCCTGGAGTGATGATTTATATGCTTCCACAGGGGCCTGGGCAGTCGAAGGCACGGAGCTACCATGGATGGGGATCACAATTCAATGATTTTTGGTGTTGTTATGGGACAGGTATTTTAAAGTAACATACTTTAAAATGGCATTATACTGTCAGATAATACAGTGTTTATTTCCAGTTGATTGCTAGAAAATAAAACTTTTCTAATGTAGTTTAGCTGATAGCAAAGTTGCATTTAGGATGTTTTGACATCCTAAGGTGAAAACACAGTCAGCATGGCTATAAATATTGTAACCATATTGTTGAATTTGGGTTTGCTAGAATCAGAGAGTTTGATGTTCTTGTCTTGAAGAGTACAGCAACCGTGGGATTCGGTTTTTTTGTTGTTTTACTGGAGCTCTGTATCTTGGACAAGACAGTTGGTCATGGAAATTAGGCTATTGATGCATTAGTAGGTTGATTTGTCAAAATTTCATCCAATCATTTTTTAGGTGATTTAGATGACTATTGTATAGATATAGTGGAACACTTTTTGAACTAGAAGGGTTTTAGCTTCACTTATTTGTGCTTATTGATAATTTTGATATAATAAGCAAAGATATCTACGTTATAAATATATTATAGACTCCCACAAATCCAAAAATTATTCTGTATTTTATTTGATTTTTTGGTTGTTTGCAGGTATTGAATCATTCTCCAAATTAGGAGATTCCATCTATTTTGAGGAGACGGGAAGTATCCCAGGTCTTTACATCATACAGTTCATACCAAGTGCTTTTGATTGGAAGTCTGGAAGCATTATGATAACGCAGAAAATAGAACCTATTAATTCATGGGAACCCACTCTTCATGTCACATTGTCAATTCTTTCAAAGGAGGTATTTTCTTCATCGCCTGTGAAGGAGTGATTAAGTTATGTACTTTCCCCTCATTTTATCATCATGTGCTGCTTATAATATTGATATTTCTCCTAAATCTTAATTTGATCTTTTCCAAAGTCACGTGTCAACTAATGCTTGTTATATTCTAAAACCCAAGTTCTTTTTCCTTTATTTTAGTACCCAACGTATTATAAAAGGGAGGAAGCAATATCCTCTTTTTTAAGCATAGGAAACAGTATCTTAATTTGATCTTATTCATGCAGTCTTCTATTCAAGCTTCAACCTTGCACCTGCGAATACCGTTCTGGACAACTTTAAATGGTGCAAAAGCGATGTTTAATGATCAAGATCTCTCTCTACCATCCCCTGGTAAATTTGTCTTTTTTCTATTAAACTTGCAGATTCATGTTGTATGACGAGCAAAATATCATGGATAGATGATTGGAAATTCTAAGAGAAATGATATATGCATGCTTTCTTCTGTATTGTTTTTAGAAGATGATATACATTTTAATATATGCAAGTATCCATAAAAAGTTGGAGATACTTCAAGACACAGCCATGACTTCTAAAGTTCAACATCTCAAGATATAAAAATTTATCAGAATTTGCAGAAAAGAATCAACCAATTTGGAAGTAAGGGCTTTATTTTTTGGGAGAGGTTTTCCTATAGCAGGCATCATTCTTCCCCAGTTGAAACTTGACCCATAATGTGGAAATTAGCCATGAATTACTCAAGGTAGATGTGTTGAAGCAGTAAAAATCATGAGATTCTGTTCCAAACCAGCAAATAGAGACAAAGCAAGATGCTTTTATCTATTTAGATTGCTTTTTGATTTGGTATATGGCTTCTAGTATTCATATATTTGCATGTAACATGCCTGAGTTCTCTGTTCATCCCTGCAGGAAATTTCCTCAGTCTCTCTAAACAGTGGACTTCAAATGACAGCTTGGCCCTCAATTTGCCGATTAGTTTGCGGGCAGAGGCAATAAAAGGTCAGTTTCCTAATATCTGTGAACAGTATTTGGATGGTGTGACTATACTAAGGTCTATAATCATATTTTTTCTGTTTATAACTTTAGTTAAAAACATCTATCTGTTCTTGTTCATGATAAAATTGGGATGTTGTGCTTGTGATTACTTAATATAGGGACTATAGTATTGAACATTCTTTCAAAGGAGGTATTTTCTTCATCGCCTGTGAAGGAGTGATTAAGTTATGTACTTTCCCCTCATTTTATCATCATGTGCTGCTTATAATATTGATATTTCTCCTAAATCTTAATTTGATCTTTTCCAAAGTCACGTGTCAACTAATGCTTGTTATATTCTAAAACCCAAGTTCTTTTTTCCTTTATTTTAGTACCCAACGTATTATAAAAGGGAGGAAGCAATATCCTCTTTTTTAAGCATAGGAAACAGTATCTTAATTTGATCTTATTCATGCAGTCTTCTATTCAAGCTTCAACCTTGCACCTGCGAATACCGTTCTGGACAACTTTAAATGGTGCAAAAGCGATGTTTAATGATCAAGATCTCTCTCTACCATCCCCTGGTAAATTTGTCTTTTTTCTATTAAACTTGCAGATTCATGTTGTATGACGAGCAAAATATCATGGATAGATGATTGGAAATTCTAAGAGAAATGATATATGCATGCTTTCTTCTGTATTGTTTTAGAAGATGATATACATTTTAATATATGCAAGTATCCATAAAAGTTGGAGATACTTCAAGACACAGCCATGACTTCTAAAGTTCAACATCTCAAGATATAAAAATTTATCAGAATTTGCAGAAAAGAATCAACCAATTTGGAAGTAAGGGCTTTATTTTTTGGGAGAGGTTTTCCTATAGCAGGCATCATTCTTCCCCAGTTGAAACTTGACCCATAATGTGGAAATTAGCCATGAATTACTCAAGGTAGATGTGTTGAAGCAGTAAAAATCATGAGATTCTGTTCCAAACCAGCAAATAGAGACAAAGCAAGATGCTTTTATCTATTTAGATTGCTTTTTGATTTGGTATATGGCTTCTAGTATTCATATATTTGCATGTAACATGCCTGAGTTCTCTGTTCATCCCTGCAGGAAATTTCCTCAGTCTCTCTAAACAGTGGACTTCAAATGACAGCTTGGCCCTCAATTTGCCGATTAGTTTGCGGGCAGAGGCAATAAAAGGTCAGTTTCCTAATATCTGTGAACAGTATTTGGATGGTGTGACTATACTAAGGTCTATAATCATATTTTTTCTGTTTATAACTTTAGTTAAAAACATCTATCTGTTCTTGTTCATGATAAAATTGGGATGTTGTGCTTGTGATTACTTAATATAGGGACTATAGTATTGAACATTCCTGCTAATTTTTACCTTCGATGACTGATGGAAATAGAATATAAGTATTGCGATCTTATGTCAGATTTAAGCCATTCATAGGCATCCAACCTTGTAAATTCGCTATTTTGGAAGGCAATTAATTAAAACCTAAGGAGACATTGACACAAGAATTCAGTTTAGGGTTTGAAAGTATAGGTCTTTTGGCTTTCCTGTGTATATATCAAATAGTAAGACTGAAGTGTGCACTCAAAGTAACAGCTTCTTTTAGGGTTATTTGCACTTAAATACCCCCAAATCTACTCCGTCTATTAACTTTTAACACCCGAATGTTTATTTTTGCCCAAAAAGTACCCCAAAGCTTGCCTCTTTTTTTAATTAGATACCCCAAAGTTTTCTTTTGCCCAAAAAATACCTTGAAGTTTAACAAAATTTAACTTTCATAGCCCAAACTTTAACAAAAAAATTCAAATTTGGGGGTTTCAGAGTTACATTTTCTTGACCTTTGGGGTATTTCTTGGGCAAAAAAAAAGAGACTTTGGGATATCAATGTAATTTTTATTGAACTCTGAGTTATTTTTTGGGCAAACAAAACTTTGGGGTATCAAAGATAAAAATGAGGTAAACTTTGAAGTATTTAAGTGTAAATAACCCGTTCGTTTTATTTTTATGTCTAAAGACTCTAAACCTGAAAGAATAAGAAAGTTTACATGAAGTTACTATTGTATTTGGCAAAAAATAGTTCTTTTTAACTCTTTATTCGCTGAAAATACCGTCGCAAAACTTTTTTTGTAGATGAACGACCAGAATATGCATCGATCAAAGCAATCCTCTTTGGTCCATACCTGCTCGCGGGCCTAACCAGTAACAGTTGGGACATCAAAATCGGCAACTCATCCATAAATGAGTGGATCACTCCCATTCCTGCCTCCACCCGATCTCAACTTGTCTCTATCTCTCAACAATCCAACGACCAAACCCTATTCCTCTCCAACACAAACTCTTCTCTGACAATGAATCATCAGCCTAAACCTGGCACTGATGATGCTGTTCATGCCACTTTCAAACTCATTCCACACGACTTAGTATACCCTAACATGATCAGACCCGTTAAGCACGCCAGTCTTGGGAAGCACTTAATTGGACAGTCAGTAATCCTCGAGCCATTTGATCTCCCAGGGATGGCTATTGTGCATCAAGGACCAAGCAAAACTCTGACAGTCTCAATTCCTTCAGGCTCAGAATCCATCTTTACAGTGATTTCGGGTTTGGATGGTAAAGAGAATTCGGTATCTTTTGAGTCTAGAGATAAAAAAGATTGCTTTGTTTGCTCTATTGAAAATGAGGTTGGGCTTATGTGCAAAGAGAACGGCGATGAAGCCTTTGGAGAGATGGCGAGTTTTATGATGACTACAGGGATTAAGGAGTATCATCCTATTAGTTTTGTGGCACAGGGGAAGAAGAGGAATTTTGTGCTTGAGCCATTGCTTAGCTTGAGGGATGAGTCTTATACTGTTTATTTCAACGTTGAAGCATAGAATGTTGGTTGCGGATGATGTTGATCTAAACATGTATAGGTTATTGTTGTGGCGGTTTTTAATTATCAGTTTGTTTATATTAATTGGATTGTGGTACTGAAGAATAAATTTAGAAAGTTATGGAAAAATTACTTGAGAAAATATCTGTTTTTTATGTGCTCAAATGTCTATTACGGATTTAACGTATTAAACAAGATGTCGAGTTTCTCTTGGTTTTGTTTGGGCAAGAAAAATTCACAGGCCGGTTTGAACATAATACACTAATTATAAGGATTTTTTCCTTAAAACAAGTAGGTATTTATAATATATTTTAAGAAATATTGTTGTTTTATATACACTAATTGCAAAGATTTTAGCCTTAGAACAAGGAAGCATTTCTAATATATTTTCAAGAAATGTTGTTTCTGATTGCCGCTTTCTTATGAACTGAGAGTGGAACTGTTCCCTCCGGCATTCCTATAGAGAGAGAAACTTTCTTTCTTTCAATTCCACTTTAACCCAAAAAAAAAAAAAAAAAAAGAAAGTTTGTCTACGAAAAATTTATTCTATACATAATTGGGAATACCACTTTCTCATTTAAATAGTATTTCACTTCATTTATATGTACATCTGATTTTGTATTTTATAACCTCTGGAAGAGCTAGTTGCTGCAAATAAAAAACACCTTTAAATTGAGAGCATTGAGGTTTCATAGTTTCAATATCAATCTTTTTCGACATAAATTGAGAGCATTACATTTTCAAATTAAATTAAATTTTGGGACTTGTACAATGCACAATTAAGCAAGTTTCTTCTGAGAAGAAACTAACAATCAGCAGTAGTAAAACACCAAATATCAACGGACAAAACCATGCAGCATGAATTTGGTAATTTATTTGCAAAAGAGGGACAAAAGGAAAAAAGAAATTAAAGATGGTGACATCTATAAAGTACAAAAGAAAAAACATCAAATGGATGATTATCTTGAAATTCTTTTAGGAGTATTGCTTGTGCAACCTTGCCTTGTTCTCTTCCCACCAAACTCGTGCCTTCACCTCCCCAAATCTCTCCCGGCTGTTTTAATTCATTATAAAACAAACATATTAGCTATTAAAAAGAATAGTGATAACTAGATTATACTTTTCAAACTACTCCTACACGACTATATCCTAAGATTATAGGGTCCATGATAACTCATCAATTTTAAAAATAATTCAAGTAAGAGGACTCCACACTTTTGTGTAAAGTAGTGTAGAAGTAGTATAGTGACCGTGGTTTACTTAAAATAATCCTTAATAAACATAAACTATTACTATTTTTCTATGAAAATTTTTTAATCAAGTATATATAAAAGTTAACATATTACCTCAACTTATTTGATAATTTTAGTTCATTATTATGTTTACTAGTGAGCAATAAATAGCATATCTCTATGTATGTAAATATAAATCTAACGTATTTAAAATTACTAATTCTAACGAATTAACCATTAGAAAAAGATAAATTTCCCAAACCGCCCAAAAATGTGTCCTATTTGGAGGTAATACAATTTTTCCTACTTTAAAATGTCACATAACATCTAAAGGAAGTTTTACAACCCCTAATCCGATAAAACTTTATTGGTGCTATCTCAAAATGTGCCAAACTTTCGGGGTTTTCTGAAATATACCCTTGGAAGAAATATATAATCTTGATTCTTGTATGTAAAATTAAAATGAAAATTCAAAGCAATTTAAACTTTTACCTTAGCTCAACACGTAATAACTCCTTTGAACCATTTGATAAGCTACGGATTGTTACAAAGACACCAGGTTCATCTTCAACCACCCACTCTCTTACTTTATTCTCTGATTCATTCTCTGCATTATTAGAAGTTGAACCTTCCCTTGATGAAGAGCTATTTCTAGAGATGTTCTCTTCTGTCTTTTGAAAAGTCTCAATTGACTCATGAGACACTCTTGATGAATTGTCAAAATTGTTGTGGGTTTCCTTTGCATTATTAGCTCCGACCTGAAAGTATAGAAATACAAATGTGAGAGTGACATAAAAATGGTTAAATATCAGAAAACTACCTAACTTTCAAAATATGAAAAAAAAATTAAAAAAATAAAATAATAATTAATTTAAAAAAAACCATTAAGTTAGGTTATCTGAGAACCCCCCGTTAAGGTTGAGATTTCATTGGAAAACTCCCCTAACAGTATAAACCACAATTTTAGTCTATTAGGGGGATTTTCTTATGAAATATTAAACTTAAAAGGCATTTTTTCTTAAAGTTATGGGAGATTATCTGATAATCAACCAAAGTTAGGGGTTTCTGGTATTTAGCCCATCAAAAATTATTTCATAAATTATAAAAGAGCCATGATGAACAGCTGTGCTAAATTTGTGAGAAAAACTAGTATGAACTACCTAAAAATATTGCATGATGAAACTAATCTCCAAGTGTGAAATTTATGTTTATGCATTATCTATACACTTGCAAGACAAGAACCTATATAAAGATAACGTGTCAAAGTGCATAATTCTCCATTGCAAGCTGTCTCAGGGAGGTCAAGAGTTTTATGTAGAGCAAAATAAATTCTATCCAATGATTTATTCATGTGTATGTTATTGTTTACCTTTATCATGATATAAATATACAATATGATAGTTACCCTCCTAAAATATTCAATAGTTCTATTCATTTTTATATATGATCCCAAGCATAAAGCTGTAATTTAAGTTTAAAAAACTAACCAATAGCAATCAATTTACTAAAATTTTTCATGTTTCACCTATTATTTAAGACCAAATGCAACATATATATGTAGTGTATTGAGTTTTAAGGTAACATCATTGCAAGACATTGAACAAACTATAAGAAAAATCTAGATTAATTACCTCCTCATTAGATTGAGTTGGTGTTGGTGGTTGGTTCTCTTGATGAATGGTGTACAACTCCATGATTTTATCGTGATTCTCACCCCACCATCTTTGAGCCCCGTAAGCATCAAAATACTCCTCACTGAAAACACACATCATTTGATATTGTACTTATTGGTATTTTATACATTGGTACCTCACATAAGACATAATTTGGGAATAATTGTATCTAACTTTTTATGTACATAAATTTATTTAATTTTTTTTCCTTTACACAAAGAATAGATAATACCTGAAACGAATCTTTTTCAAACGATTAAATCCATTGGCGAGAGTCGATAAAGTTATAAGAACTCCAGGCTCAGGTTCTGCTATCCATTCCCCTCCTCTTCCTTCACTAATCACAACACCATGTTCTTCCTTCATCTCTCTTAATTTCTTTCTATTCCCTCTTACAGCTTTCAATGACACACTCTTGATCTAAAATTTCAAACAAAGAGGGGGGAAAATAAATTAAAAATACTTTAAAAAAGAAATTAAAGATATTTTTAAGAAAAAAATAGCATACTTGTTTGGCGATGTACTTCACTAGCAATTTGGTATCAGGACAGCCAACACATGTCAACATCTTCGCAAATTGTAATTAAAACCACAAGAAAAGATTGAGAAAAAGAACCTCAATGTAATATTTCAGAAGCTTTTATTAACAATAGTTACTATGAGGAAATTGAAAGGTGCCTATAATTGTTATTCTTAATATGGTACTCTGCTTAATTCAAGGTAGGGATTTGAATTTTGAAACCTAATTTTGAGTAAGAATTCTCGTGCCTTTAAAATGCCTGCCGAATATTTATTTGATTAAACCGCATTAAAGGAAATTAAAACGGTAGATTATCCCTTCCAAGTTTTTTCAAGAGTGGGCCTAACAAAACATTCTTCCTTCTTTAATCCTTTCACACATCCCCTAGCCCAAATGAAAATATTATAATAGGTTATTCAACCATTTAATATGCTAACAATAATTAGTGTTCAGCCCTGCATCAAACCACAATTTCAGTTCTAAGTATAAATATGTTTTTCCAAGAAAAGTTAAGAAAAAAATGTTTAAAAAAATACAGCTGATAGAAATATGATAATAAAACTATTAAAACAACTTTATGAGAAATATATGAAAGGGATATATATATATATATATATATATATATATATATATATATATATATATATATATATATATATATATATATATATATATATATATATATATATATATATATCCGAAATGAAAGGGATAAATTAAGCCTATGGTTGGAAGTTCCATCCTTATTTCTGAAAAAAAAAAGAAACAGAAAAAAATTATGAAATGGATGATTGCAAGTAATTAACATTGCACGGAAGCTTTGTGCTCCCCGAACTCTTTAAGCTAAAGGTTAATTGAGAAAAGATTCTTGTAGTATCACCCATTTGCAAATAGAACTCCTGCATTTTTATTTGCAGCAATTAGACTATAGTATTAGCCTAAGTGTGAATAAACCCTCTTAGTGAACTTTTTCAACTCTTTTGAAAGTAAATAATATTAGCAATTGAGAATCTATCCTAACCAATGTAATTACAGGGGGTCTATTCGCCTCCTCAAACATTTTTAATGAGTTTAATAATAAAAAAATCACCCAGGACTTCTATTCGAAAAAATAAAACTGCAAAGAGTTTATTCACAATTAGGTCCTTAGGGATTTGTTCATAATTAACTAAGAGGCTGTTTGGTTTGCTGCAAAAAATAAACTGTAGCAAATGTTGTAGCATAAAATGTCGCATCCAATATTTGCTGCAAGAAATCAACTTCAAATCTGTTGTTTGGACATTTGCGCTATATTTGAGGAAGTGTATTTCAATGCAAATTCAGTGTTTGGTTAAAGAATAATTAGTGCTAAAGCTACATAATTTTTCCATATAATTAAACTCCTGTGTAGGTGGCTTTCTATTTGAATTTAAAAGGATTTTATTTGATGAGATGGAATTTATATTTATTTTTGAGTTTTATTTTTATGAATAATACAGCTTTTCCTCCTACTAAATTGGTCTAGTATTTGTTACAATATTTTTCTACAAAATGCAAGTCCATTCACCTTTTCTAATTACAAATTGCAATGCAAATAGTATATTTATAAATCTGTCGCTCTATTTACTCTTCCAACTCTATATCTATCCAATCAAACAAGCTAAATTAAACAAAGGGGTTTTGCATATATACCCCTCAAATCTTCTATATTTGCAAAATTACCCTCAGATATTGGTATTTACAAAATTACTCCTCAATCCTTTCACACATCCCTAGCCCAAATGAAAATATTATAATAGGTTATTCAACCATTTAATATGCTAACAATAATTAGTGTTCAGCCCTGCATCAAACCACAATTTCAGTTCTAAGTATAAATATGTTTTTCCAAGAAAAGTTAAGAAAAAAATGTTTAAAAAAATACAGCTGATAGAAATATGATAATAAAACTATTAAAACAACTTTATGAGAAATATATGAAAGGGATATATATATATATATATATATATATATATATATATATATATATATATATATATATATATATATATATATATATATATATATATATATATATATATATATCCGAAATGAAAGGGATAAATTAAGCCTATGGTTGGAAGTTCCATCCTTATTTCTGAAAAAAAAAAGAAACAGAAAAAAATTATGAAATGGATGATTGCAAGTAATTAACATTGCACGGAAGCTTTGTGCTCCCGAACTCTTTAAGCTAAAGGTTAATTGAGAAAAGATTCTTGTAGTATCACCCATTTGCAAATAGAACTCCTGCATTTTTATTTGCAGCAATTAGACTATAGTATTAGCCTAAGTGTGAATAAACCCTCTTAGTGAACTTTTTCAACTCTTTTGAAAGTAAATAATATTAGCAATTGAGAATCTATCCTAACCAATGTAATTACAGGGGTCTATTCTCCTCAAACATTTTTAATGAGTTTAATAATAAAAAATCACCCGTGACTTCTATTCAAAAATAAAAGCGCAAAGAGTTTATTCACAATTAGGTCCTTAGGGATTTGTTCATAATTAACTAAGAGGTCATTTGGTTTGTCAAAAAATAAACTGTAGCAAATGTTGTAGCATAAAATGTCGATCCAATATTTGCTGCAAGAAATCAACTTCAAATCTGTTGTTTGGACATTTGCGCTATATTTGAGGAAGTGTATTTCAATGCAAATTTGTTTGGTTAAAGAATAATTAGTGCTAAAGCTACATAATTTTTCCATATAATTAAACTCCTGTAGGTGGCTTTCTATTTGAATTTAAAAGGATTTTATTTGATGAGATGGAATTTATATTTATTTTTGAGTTTTATTTTTATGAATAATACAGCTTTTCCTCCTACTAAATTGGTCTAGTATTTGTTACAATATTTTTCTACAAAATGCAAGTCCATTCACCTTTTCTAATTACAAATTGCAATGCAAATAGTATATTTATAAATCTGTCTGCTCTATTTACTCTTCCAACTCTATATCTATCCAATCAAACAAGCTAAATTAAACAAAGGGGTTTTGCATATATACCCCTCAAATCTTCTATATTTGCAAAATTACCCTCAGATATTGGTATTTACAAAATTACTCCTCAATTCTCTCACATTGATTTTTCCTACCCTTTCACTAAACAATATTAGTTTTTAAACAGAAAATTATTGCAAATATATTGAAAATTATTAGAAAAGTTGACATTTCCTTGTTTTAAAATCAACATTCTTAAGTTGGAGCGGTAGAAAGACCCAATATGCAAATTTTGAGGGGAAATTTTGCAAATACCAAGATCTGAGGAACAACTTGTAAATATTGAAGATTACAGGAATGCATATGCAGAAACCCCTCAAAACTAAATACTTCCCAACTCGGTACCTTTACCCCGAGAGTGACCAGATCTTACGTGCAGTATAGTAATAGTAAAGTGAACGTGGGGTCATAAAATGAAACCCGCCAGCGGGCAGGAGAGAGAAAATCCTCGGGCAGCTTTCTCTCTACCCGTAAACCCGCAGCCGACTTTAATCAACCTCTAGTCCCATCAAATCCTAACGCCCACCTAAATCCAACGTGTCTTATTTATCCACGTCATCGGATCAGCATAAGTACGGTGTTCCTGGGGTTATCTGGGTGCTGACTCACTCGAATCCTTCGCTGTCGTGGTTTTAAATAGGGGTAGAATCGTAAAACAAAACTCTCTATATTTTTCTCTCTCCCCTTCTCTCTCTTCGCCTTTTTATCTCCACCCAAATTACGAGCCCTAAACTTCCACGATTCCAAGGCGAGTTCAGAACGCTAGGGTTAGGGTTTCGACCTGATTTTCCTCAGAATTTTCTTTGAATTTTGATTCGAGTTTGCGATTGATTCGTTTTTTTCTCTCGTTTCTTTGTGATTCATGCAGGGATCGTCTATCAGCCGCTCGTAAATTTGGGGGAGATCCGTGAATAGGTACGTTAAAGGTTCGTTTTTGGTTTGGTTTCGATTCTGATCTCTTTGTTTGATTGATGAATTCTTCCCTTTCGTACTTCAATTTTGAATTTTATTTTATGCGGTAAGATAAAAGGTGAGATTTTGGACATCAAATTCTACCCTTTCATTTTAATTTGGTCTGTCTGTTATTTTTTCTATCTGTCGTCTTATTTTATTTGCATAATTAATGTTTTCCTTTTGATGAATTAGTTTGATAATTCTAGATGATGATTAGAGTTTGGACATGTGGCTTTTGCTTTCCCAGTGAATGGGATTTGTTGTTTTGGATATCAAAGTAGGTGTATTTAAATAGCAAAGTTTTAGGCCATTACAAAAGCATATTGCCTTTTTAGCTAGTGGGCATTACTTTTCTTGTATCTGTAAGTGGTTGGCAAAACTTTCCTGTTACTTTAATGGAATAATTGTTGTTTCGGTTTGTGATGTGTCCTTCTGCAATTTATGTTAGCTCTGTTTGGTGAAAATTTAGGAGACTTTTGATAAGATTAGGTGTGTGCAAAGTTAAAGTCCTTTTTTTTTTATTTTAGTTTTTTGGTTTTATGCAACTAATGAAGTGCTTTGTGATGATGGTCTGAGTGGCTCCTCTTCTCCGATGAAGATTGTTGCTTTTTGCTGTAGGTACTTGGTGTACTGGAATTGTGAGATGCTACATCTTTTAGCTCTTGCATGAAATCTGACCTACTCATTTTGGCTCAGTCTCAGGATTTTTGATCATTTTCAATCTTTAGAGTTTGTGGGTTATTGTGGGTCCTTCAATATGTGTCTCTCTCTGGAGATAGTTGCTGGGTTAGGTTTTATGTTCATTTACTGAAAAACTGTGTTTTAGGAGATTTATTTTCAGAGAGCAACAAAACAGCTATTTCACTTTGAACTGCTTGTTCATTGTTGTAGAAATTTTTCTTTTTTTTTTTTGGGGCAGCTTTCCCTTCACAGCATCCCCTTAGGCAAAAATGTTGTGGAAGTTTAAAGTTAGCTTAGGCTGGACATTTGTTAAAAGCATTCATCATATTTGTCATCAAGCTCGATTAGGACTTTTGCCAATATTATTCTATTTTCTTGAGTTTTAAGAAGTTTTGTGATGTGGAGCGGGCAGGCCAATACATGAAAGAATCATGCTTATCTTTATAGCTCCTTTGTAATGTGGATATACAGACCCATGTTTTCTTTGATAAAGACTTGTATATACTTTCGCACAATTGGGTGTCGGGATTTATGGTTTATTTAATGAGTCTTCATTTGTTTTCTATGAAACTTTATATCCTACTTCCTTGCTTCTTTCTGAGATGTTGCTTATTGGATGCAGAAATCTGAAAGCATGGAGCACCACGAGGAGACAGGGTGCCAAGCTCCTCCAGAGGGCCCGATCCTCTGCATCAATAACTGTGGCTTCTTTGGGAGTGCAGCTACAATGAATATGTGCTCCAAGTGCCACAAGGATCTCGTCTTGAAACAAGAACAAGCTAAGCTGGCGGCAGCGTCCATTGGCAGCATTGTGAATGGAAGTGGAAGCACCAGTGGCAAAGAACCTGTCATGTCCAGCAATGCCGATGTAGCTGTTGCTGCAGTGGAGCCAAAAATCATTTCACAGCCATCTGATGCTTCTGTATCAAGTGAAAGCAATGAACCAAAGGCAAACAAAGGTCCTACTAGATGCAACACCTGTAACAAAAGAGTAGGCCTGACCGGCTTCAATTGCCGGTGTGGAAACATCTTTTGTGCGAGCCATCGATACTCAGACAAGCATAACTGCCCGTTTGATTACCAGACAGCTGCTAGGGATGCGATTGCGAAGGCCAACCCTGTTGTCAAAGCCGAGAAGCTTGACAAGATCTAGAGAAGATTATTAAGGTCCAGATTCAACTCTGCTCTTTTCTACCTATGTTACCCTTCTGTTTTCTCATGTTGGCTGGTTGTCTTCTTCGTTGGTGTCCTTTATCGGCATAAATGGCTGGAGGCATAATGATGATGCTTGAAAGGCATCTTTGCAGCCTCAAAGAACTCTTTATCTTGTTGATTGGAAAAAAAAAGGTTTGCATGTTCTGTCTAGTGTGTAAACTTTTAATTTGGTGATGGTTTGATCGACAGTTATGTGCTTATGATTTGGTTAGCTTTGTAATCTACTATCTGTCATAGTTCATCTTTTACATTTTATCTGTTGTTTTGTAGCATTAGCATATGAGATGGTGTGAAAATTGTGCATCTCATCAGTTATCATGTTAATTTAGACTTTATTTCTTCCCTCTTAAGTTGCATCATAATATTGGGGCTTAGTAAATGCATCGTAAGATTTCTGCTTATTAGTTTTTAACAGTCTGTAGTCTCTGTACAATCTGTTATTTTTATCTTTGGTGAAGGGAGGATGAATAATGAATTTCGTATTGTTTTATCATTCAAATTGACATACGGAACAGTGGAGCACTATATTCACATGTTGTTTTACTAACCCATTTGTCTTGGAGCACTGTTGCAACTGTCTCGTCTCTATCATATCCTTGTTCATGTTTTCTATTTTAGTTGAGTGATTTGTATATTTCTTCTGGCATTTATTGGAGGCATGATGTTTAAACTTTTCAAGGGTGTGAGTAGCTTTGTAGATAAGGTCACAGAGAGATATCGTTAGGATGTACTCAATCAATTCTGATCTCCTTTTGAGTTAAATCTGCATGTTCGTTATGCTTTTCTTTAGCACTTGAAATTTTGTATGATTTTGTAGTTTGAGTATCTGCTTTACGGCTCACAATATGAACTTGTTAAATCTTTTCATCGCCGTGTAATTGGTAACCAGGGCCAAGTATGTATCAGATAATCGTCTTTCATTCCATCTGGAAGACCAGGTAGCAGTAAGAGAAGGTACCCTTTCAATTATTCACATTTTACATCTACGTTCGTGGTTGCTCATCTACCTTTGGAGCTTTTGAAGGAAGATCTTCATCTATATGGTATTAGTATTAAGAATGTGTTCTATGTTTGTCTCTGTTTTCCCCTTATTTCAATCTGTTAGTTGGTGTTGGCGTATATTTTCTTGTTCGCATGGGCTTGTTTGGTGTACACATGTGCCCTTTTGCTATGATGCTATTTGAGATGCTATTTAAGAATGTCTCTTAAACTTTATCATCTGATGTTATTACGAGACCCTACCCCCTAATCTTAGCCCTAACATGATGCTTTCATTAAAAGAGAGCTTATCTCAGGCCCCAACCTCCAATCCTGGTTCGAGCCCTAAATTCTGATCTTAACCTGAGAAATCCTGAACCTGATCCTAACTTACGAAATTTACATGCAGTATGCAATGTTATGCTTTATACTAGGTCGTTTACGCGCACTAGTCGTTGATGCCTTGTACAAATATTGAAGTATAGCGGCTAGTCAAGGTGCTCAAGTGCAATAGAACTAAAAGAAGGCAAGCCTATAAATCGGGTAGAGTTGTGCCATTATGTTTGCTTGTGCATGTTGGCTTTGGTTTAAGTTGAGGATGATGCTGTTTCACATTGAAGTTTTAAGGTAAGCAAATCGTTGATTATGGTCTGAAGTGATTGGTGTATGATGTGTTCATTAAAGATAACATCCTTTCGTTTGAGATAGCTTGATTTAGAGATCGACCTTTATTCTGACGTAGCTTGATGATTGGTTGCTGCGTTCAAATCGATGTGATAATTTCCTCCCATTTAGTGCCCTGAAGACTTTCAGGGCTCTTCTGTTTGTGTGAAATCCAGTTTCATGCGATTTGCCTAACCAATTATTCTGTTATAGCAGTGGATAAATTTTGGGTGAGAAACCATTGAAATAAGTTACTTGCTCTCTTGTTGGACATATTTAGTACAATTTGGCAGGTTGTGCCTCCCTTTCAACGCATGAGTATATGCTAGTATCTACTTGGCAAAGTTAAATATGGGAATTCCTTTGTATAGAATTAACATGAAGTTGAATAGAATTAACATGAAGTTGAATAGAATTAACATGAAGTTGAATAGAATTAACATGAAGTTGAATAGAATTAACATGAAGTTGAATAGAATTAACATGAAGTTGAATAGAATTAACATGAAGTTGAATAGAATTAACATGAAGTTGAATAGAATTAACATGAAGTTGAATAGAATTAACATGAAGTTGAATAGAATTAACATGAAGTTGAATAGAATTAACATGAAGTTGAATAGAATTAACATGAAGTTGAATAGAATTAACATGAAGTTGAATAGAATTAACATGAAGTTGAATAGAATTAACATGAAGTTGAATAGAATTAACATGAAGTTGAATAGAATTAACATGAAGTTGAATAGAATTAACATGAAGTTGAATAGAATTAACATGAAGTTGAATAGAATTAACATGAAGTTGAATAGAATTAACATGAAGTTGAATAGAATTAACATGAAGTTGAATAGAATTAACATGAAGTTGAATAGAATTAACATGAAGTTGAATAGAATTAACATGAAGTTGAATAGAATTAACATGAAGTTGAATAGAATTAACATGAAGTTGAATAGAATTAACATGAAGTTGAATAGAATTAACATGAAGTTGAATAGAATTAACATGAAGTTGAATAGAATTAACATGAAGTTGAATAGAATTAACATGAAGTTGAATAGAATTAACATGAAGTTGAATAGAATTAACATGAAGTTGAATAGAATTAACATGAAGTTGAATAGAATTAACATGAAGTTGAATAGAATTAACATGAAGTTGAATAGAATTAACATGAAGTTGAATAGAATTAACATGAAGTTGAATAGAATTAACATGAAGTTGAATAGAATTAACATGAAGTTGAATAGAATTAACATGAAGTTGAATAGAATTAACATGAAGTTGAATAGAATTAACATGAAGTTGAATAGAATTAACATGAAGTTGAATAGAATTAACATGAAGTTGAATAGAATTAACATGAAGTTGAATAGAATTAACATGAAGTTGAATAGAATTAACATGAAGTTGAATAGAATTAACATGAAGTTGAATAGAATTAACATGAAGTTGAATAGAATTAACATGAAGTTGAATAGAATTAACATGAAGTTGAATAGAATTAACATGAAGTTGAATAGAATTAACATGAAGTTGAATAGAATTAACATGAAGTTGAATAGAATTAACATGAAGTTGAATAGAATTAACATGAAGTTGAATAGAATTAACATGAAGTTGAATAGAATTAACATGAAGTTGAATAGAATTAACATGAAGTTGAATAGAATTAACATGAAGTTGAATAGAATTAACATGAAGTTGAATAGAATTAACATGAAGTTGAATAGAATTAACATGAAGTTGAATAGAATTAACATGAAGTTGAATAGAATTAACATGAAGTTGAATAGAATTAACATGAAGTTGAATAGAATTAACATGAAGTTGAATAGAATTAACATGAAGTTGAATAGAATTAACATGAAGTTGAATAGAATTAACATGAAGTTGAATAGAATTAACATGAAGTTGAATAGAATTAACATGAAGTTGAATAGAATTAACATGAAGTTGAATAGAATTAACATGAAGTTGAATAGAATTAACATGAAGTTGAATAGAATTAACATGAAGTTGAATAGAATTAACATGAAGTTGAATAGAATTAACATGAAGTTGAATAGAATTAACATGAAGTTGAATAGAATTAACATGAAGTTGAATAGAATTAACATGAAGTTGAATAGAATTAACATGAAGTTGAATAGAATTAACATGAAGTTGAATAGAATTAACATGAAGTTGAATAGAATTAACATGAAGTTGAATAGAATTAACATGAAGTTGAATAGAATTAACATGAAGTTGAATAGAATTAACATGAAGTTGAATAGAATTAACATGAAGTTGAATAGAATTAACATGAAGTTGAATAGA